>OX596284.1:18768260-19015760 GCA_951394225.1 Harpalus rufipes | reverse complement strand
GTCAGTGTCAGAAATCCGGAGACATTACTGAAGACTTTTTCTGGGAAGTACATACATTATATTATTTCTTAATGTATTAATAGTTAAATATTTAAAATTATAGGTATATTACATATATCCTTTAAAAATACTGTCAATCCTGACAATGAATTGGAAACATTTCGAAAAATTAGAAGAGGACAAAATTTCTTCATAAAATGAATTTAAAATTAAACAATCTAAATATAAGGAGTAGATATATGTAAGTATAATTTTTGGTATAGAGTGTAGGTATACAAGAAATGTTAAATACAATATGGCGCGAGCAGTCATGTGATTTTGTTGGCCTTGACAAGCAGATATGGGGGCCCATGTCAGAATGATAGCTAGTAATTATGTATATAGATGTCAAGTATCATAATTTCTCATTCTAAATTTAGTGATTTTCCAATTCCATGTGGTTTATTTTCCTCAACAAGTAGATTCCACACTCCTGGTGACAAATTAACTACGTGTATTTAGAAAATCTTGAAATTCTGAATGAAAAATTGACAATTGACATCCATGTACATAATTACTAATTATCATTCTGAAACAGGCCCCCACATTTGCTTGTCAAGGCCAACAATGTAACATGACTGTTCGCGCCCTATACTTATGTAACCAAAAAAGGAAGTGGCGAGAGGTATTGTGCTGGCCACAACAGATTTTTTTTTTTACATAAATAACTCGTTTAATTAAAAAATTGTACAGAAACAATATTATCTTATTGAAAAGAGAAAAAAATACTCTTTCCGATAAAAGAATGAAAATATATGGTTCCATTAAAAAAAAAAAATTCCAAATTTTGGGAACCACTTTTGTTGACAAGACCAATTTTCACGTCTCTTCAAATAAAAAAGTTCCCGATAGTGAGCAAGCATATAGAGACATCCTGTAGATTTGTGCAACTTAATTTACCTCAAGGTCATGTTTAAGCTTAAATATTAGAAATTTATTTATTTACTAGATGTTAAGAAATGTAAAAATAAACATTGATGAGCAATTACATAATAGACATTTTTGTAGGACGTTTTTGTACAAAAAAAAACGTTCAAACTTTAAAATGTAGTAACTTGTGACCAAAATACTTTTCGCCAGAAATAGTTTTACAAAACTGTTTGGCATCCTTGAAAGTACATGCCGCTATGTAATTCATATTTACAATATTTGGGCTATGGTTGCTTTTACCAAGAGCTCTTCAATTGAAACTAATTTTTCTTTTTACATGGTGTTAATTGTTTCTATACATTATCTATCCATTGTATATAGCTATAATACAACATTTATCCATTCAATATAGCATTTATCTATTCTATATAACGTTTATTTTTTTTGTACATGTAGCAAATCATTTGCATTTTAATACACAGTGTTGCTATAATGTTTTAGGACTTTTCATAAGACAAAAGCCGTTATACCATCAAAATCATAATTTATTCTTCAATATACAATAATACAGTCCTTCTAAACCCACACAGCGCTTGTTGCGGTTCTGGAAGACTAAAACCCTCGTCACGATGGTTTAAGTATGTGTTACATCGTCGTAACGGATCCCTTTCAACTTCAATTTTATTTTTGGGAAGGAGAATAATTAGTCGGGGCTAAATCAGAAGTATATGGAGGATGATGTAATACAGTAACATTTTTGGAGGACAGAAATTGACTCACGACTGTTGCTTTATAGGTCGATGCGTTATCGTCCGCGCGCAAAACTTTGAATTCTTTAAATTTTCGACGATAGTCAATTCAGCTGTTTCTTTGACGATATGCAAATACTCTGCAACCATCGTAATCGTAGCACGTCGATCCAAAACCAACAGTTATCTAACTGCTTCGATGTTTTCGGCGTTTCTGCTTGATTCGGGGCGGTCATCTTTTGAGTCATCTTTGTTTTCATCTCGCCCATCGCGAAATCGCTCTTGCCAATCAAAAACGAGTCAAAGAAGAAATTTGATTGCGTACTGCTATTCGACGGATGCATCCATGACGACAGATCTAGGAGGTCATCAAACTTCGCCCATACGAGAACTGTACTGAACTAATATTAATAAAACTTAAGGGGATGTTGATGAAGTCAAAAATAATTTGGGTACCAATTCATAGATGGCGCTGTTATTTGGCGCTACAGAAAATCAGCCCTAAATCTTTATAGCCACACTGTGTATAACATTCGATTTATTCTCATACTTATTTACATTATATGCTGCATTCAAATTGTATACATCCCTTCTTTCCAGCAACTAGTCGGTCCGACTTCCGTCCCTCTAAACAACATCTCCACCACAACAACCCCCGGAAACGTGTCCTCCACTCCGGAGGATGAGAGTCCCTCTTTGGGAGGGCACCAATCGGAGGACGATGGTTACATGAGCATGAACGGGCGAAAGGCGAGATTCGCTCTCAGTTTTAGACCTCTGGCGGAGATGCACCACGAGAACATGGAAGGGGGGAATAACGAAGACTTCCCCCCACCGCCGGAGGAGGCAGAGAGGTTGATTGCTACACTTCTACCTCGGTAGGGTGGGATGAATCATTTTAGAGTGGTTGATGATACTAATGATGATTTGGAATCGTGTTTCTGAGTTTTATCTTAACATTTGACCAGGGGAAAATTGCACAATATTTGTTAAAATAATTATTTTGAAATTTTCAGAAGTTATTAACAAGGGCTAAAAACGAAATGGAAACGAAAACGAAATAAACCGAAATTTTTATAAAAACGAAAACGCAATAATTTTTTCGTTCATGATTGAAAACAAAGTAATTAATATTGGTTACCGGTTTTAACCGTTATTTTATTTAATATTTAACTTATAGCAAATAATTTACACTCAAATATTATTGATATTATTATTATCATAATCGGGCCTATTTTGTAAAACTCATTGGTTAATTTTTAACAACTGGTTAAAAATTATAACTAATCAAGTATATCGGTATATAACAAATAATTGGCTTTTTAGTTGTCAAATCAATATTTATTGGATAATTTTTTTAACCAGTTGTAAAAAATTAACGTCTGAGTTACAGAATAGGCCCGAATATGTGTTAAACAGTATACCTACTCGTAGTTTCATTTATTGAACACTGACTGCGTTAATTTTCATTTGAACGCACTGACTTATTACTAGTTACGTTAAGTACGTATATACTATAATAGTTATTTATGCAACAAGAGCGTAAACACAATCTTTATGACATGAGGTAAAATATTTCTTGACGAGGCTTGCCGTCACGAAAATTATTGACCGAATGTCATAAAGATTATTCACACTTGAGTCGCATACAATATTTTTTATATGACCTTAAATAAAAATTCCTGAAAGAAATTAAAAATTTGACCGACGAGCAGACGACAATTTGAACACACCAAATACCAAGTACACATTTAACAGATAACGCATCTAAAGTTGAATACTGCAAGTTCACATTTAACAGAATACATCTGAAGTTGAATACTGCAGTTCTGTCAGTATTATCATTACCAACATGAATGTATAGAAAAAACTAAATTTAGGTAAGACAATTTAAATGCCAAACGTGTATTGATGGTAGTAGCTCTGCAGTGTGAAAATAAAATACGAAAATCGTTTACACATTGTCTGTCGGGGTATAAAAAAAAATGTTTAATTTTCTACTAAAATATAACATTATATTATAAATATATTTGTATATGCAATTGTTTTATTAATTAACAAATAATTTAAAATACTTACTAATAATTCGTATATTTGTTATACATTAAAAAGAAATAAGACAAACCGGTTTAACCGGTTTTGTATTTCGAATCACGAAAACGATTTTTTTTATAAAGAACGAAACGGGTGAAAACGAAATATCGCGTTTTCGTACTGAGTGAAAACGAACCAAATAATTTCCGTTTTTAGTCCCTGGTTATTAATGAAATTACTAACATGTTATTTTATGAACTTTAGTTGGGTAATGTGGGCTTCACGTGTTGCTCCGAAACAAATCCGATTCAAGAAGAAGCGTGTTCGGCTGTTATTTGTCTAACAAGAATTTTGTGTTGTAGGAATTAGGTACTCTGATTAACAATGTTATGTCCGGTGTAAAAGCAGCTTAACCTACAGCCAAATATGAATGAAACAGTTTTGCCCTTCTGGCACCAGAAATTATATTAAATTTTACTTAAATTTTTACGAGTAATGCCTCTATTTTTATTTATAAATAGTTATAATAAATGAATATGTATAAATTTCAATATTTAAAAAATCAAATGTTAAAATGAACACCAGAAATGCTGATAATAATATTAACGTACTAACCACTTGTATAATTAAAATGAAATTAAAATTATAACAGCCAATCAGGGTAGAAAGTGTAAAGGTAGTTATTTTATTTGTTTATTTAAACGTTTTTTATTTAATATAATTTGCAATTTTCATTTTATTTCAACTCCAATGTTATAAAATCTATTCAAATACATATGATCATATCTGTTACAAATTCGTTTATTTATACAATATATATAATCTACTTTGAATGCTTCCTGTGTGCGTCACTTATTTTAAAGTTTAATAAAATAACTATTCTCTTTCGCTAAATATAATTTTAATTGTTTTGCAGTTCGCTTTCCAAACATTTCTTTATTTATTACAATTCAATTAAATATTTTATTCTTATTAGGTGTTTTGCTGATTTCAGAGTTTCATCAACGAATATTTCAAAGAGAAACAACAGCCGTAGATCGAGAACGCAACACCATGGTGGACAAGCAGTACCTGAAATTCTCGAGAGGAATATGAGGACTGAAATGGACCACATTAGCAACGGAAAGATTATTCCCATTCACACTGCCACACAAACAACTCTTGTAAGTTAAAAAATAAAAAATAATGTAGCTAATGAACGGTAAATGATAGAGGGGAGGACGTTGCGCCAGTCGATTCTATGGACTTTTCTACATAGTTATATTCTTTCCAGCCAAAAACTCGTCATCAACGTCCATACGGGTGGGAACAGCAAGACCAATTCCGCCTTCATCCAGCCCCTGTTCCCCCGGGGCAACGCTACGGCAGTCTTCCAATATCCCACATCCCCCCTATTTTATCTCCCCAACGATTACCTTCTCGTACCCCCCCTAGAACCATTCCAAACTCAGTCGAACGCCATCGAGAAGTCCGCCGCCATGAAAGCGAAGACAACCTTTCCAGCGACGTGGATGACCTGGAAACCACTGGAAACAGACCGAATGAAGACCTTGCAGACGATGAGAGATTCAGTGATGACTCCCTGGAAGAAATATTGCCTCCACCGCCTCCAGTACCCAATAAAAGGGAAAGTATTGCGTGGGAAGTTTCGTTGGATGATAATGAGGAGTTGATGACGCCTGGAAGCACGAAGGTTGTGGGGAGAAGAAGAAGAAGGTCTGGGGAGAACTCACATTCGAGTACCAGTTCTATACCCAACAGGTAAGCCAATAATATCAGAGATGTTCTCCTAATTTTGTGATTGTCAGGCGAGCAAAATTAAACTGACCTTGGCTGCTTGTAACATCTTTATAATATTTTTATTCCAGATTAAAAGATTTGGACGATTGGCCCGAACCACCGCCTTGCAGCACAGAAGACGAAGTTATTTCCCCTTTTTCAGATTCAGACGACCCGGTTATCCTTCCAGAAGAACTCCGTACTACCGATTTAAACGGCAGCGGTACGTATATCATTCGTCGGGGTCGAAATCGCAAACCAGTACCAAACATAAATGATTCCAATAATTCAAATTCATCGCTCAACTCTCGTCTCAGTTCGGATTTGAGCTTGCTTCAACACCGGCTCAACACACCGAATTCTCGTTATAGTATCGACTTAAGCACACCTCATTCTAGGTTAAGCCAAGAATTAGTTTCTCCCAAATCGAGATGTTCTTTAGATTTGAATAAACTAAGCGATGAACTGATTTCCCCGTCCAAATATAATGCGCCTAAAAGTGATTTTAAAAAACATAGCACAACTTTTGATAATATAAAATCGTTTATGAGGGAAAGTATTGTTACTAAATATGAGCCTTGCAAAGAAAGTACTACCGATTTTTGTACTACATCCCCAACAATTGTTCGAGTTGTTTCTTTACCTACATTATCAGGGGATGAATATACGCCTCGACGAGAGTTAACAGTTACTGTTGAAGAAGAAGAAGACGTTGAAAGCCCGAGACAAAATAGCGCAGAAATATCTCCGCTTAGAAAAATAGAAAAAAACATTAGTCAACTCTTAGAACGCGATGATATTGACATACCTAGTTTAACACACAATAATACTCAAATGAACAGTCCAGTCCCTCAACCGAGAATTTCAAAACGAGGTATACAAAAATCGGAAAGTGCGAAAGAAATGCTTCTACAACATCACGAACGCCCTCTAACAAGTTCAACCTCAGCAGACTTCCCTGTCAAAGTTGATATAGTCCAACACGAATTTCCTCCTTTGCCTCCAAGTCCAGTTGCTGAAGATGACGAATATTCCGAAATTCTTCACTCCATACATGTCAAAACTCGCGCTGACACACTCCCCGCTCAAAGCGACGACCCCCCTGCTGTACCACCTCACCGAGAACCCGTCAGAGAACCTCTCAGCAACAGCCTAAAAACCAGATCAATGGACGGAGGTATCGGACGAGGAAAACGCAATAATATTCTAAGTAGTTCCAGCAGAATGGCTGGATCAGAAAGAAGAACTTTACCGACTGATCTTCCCGGGACGAAAAGAAGGACTTTTAATAGCAAGAGATCTTGCCAAAGTCCGAGGGAAGAATCGCATATGCAGACGTCGTGTTCATTGCCAGAGACGCCGATTTTTGCCAGGGGGTGTGATATCCCAAGGACGCCTCATAGAAGGGCGCCGGAAATTCCGGCACATAGGACGACGCCCAGACAAACGGCAACAATGGGGAACTTGAATTCGTTACCAGCGGGGAGTTCATATCGGTAAGTTTTTTTTAAATTTGAGCAATAATCATTGTGCTTTTTATTAATATATTTAACAAATACTTACAGAATAAATGTTTTAACAATTGTACCATACACTCATTTAATTGTATTATTAATATGACTATGACTTACCTGACTCTTAACTCAATTGGTATTCTTCTCGAAGACATTGACTTACTTAGACTGTTGACTTAATTCTAGGCGAGGCTTCTCAAACAGCAACCTAGAGCAAGCTCTGGTGGGTGCTGAGATGCTTCGGCTGGCCGGTGGTCCGGGTAGAGGTTGGTACCCTCGCCATCGGCAGCCTAGACCGGCGTCCATCGAGCACTTGGACCGACTAACGCCTAGTCACAGTACCTGGGACGCCGGTTCCAGAAAACCACTCACTCTTCCACCAAACCTCACGCCTAAGTTCTTCCATCGATCACCTAGAGAAGCACTCAGAAGGGTCACCAGTTTGCTCATAAGAAAAGGTACACATCACTATTTTAATGCTTACCTATAGTGTCTAAATCTAAACCAACTAATCTCAGTTGCTTTGCTTAGTTTTTACAGTGGAATATAATTGAAACATTCAAATGAGGACTTGTAAAATTGACGTCACACAGCACACAACCTACCCCCAGTACAACATGTCTTTGCAAGAAGACGACGAACTCGAAGATAGAGGTAGTTGAGTATTGCCATGCCCTCTCTTCACGTCTTAATGTATTGACGTAATTCGATTTGACTTTTTCTCTGGTTTCTTTTGCCGTGATGTTTGACGTTTCAACTATCTCTCTCTTCGAACTTGTTGTCATCGTTTAAGACGTTACTTCAGAACTTAATAGATGGCAGCTACAAATTTCTAAAATCATATATCCCCATTTAAAAGGCAGTGTCTTGACTGCCGGCGCCGGTTTCTATACCTGCACCAAAATAAAAAATATAATGTCGAAATAATTACTCTTTTTATGCGCCTACAAGGACTACAAGAACACCAAAATTATAGGACGATAAAAACATCTGGCAATGCATAGCTGCTTGGCTAGGCTACGCAGACAGAGGCTCGTATTCTTGAGCGTTCATCATTTCGTTCGTATACGCATACGTGTTCGTTTTCTTATTACTAGTGATAGTAGTCTGTGTTTCAAAAACAATATTGTATATGGCATTGTCAGTGTCAACTGTATTGCAACATTTATTCACATCATTTACAAGTTAAAAAATAATAATTTATTAGTAGTTAATAAATATTTGATAAAAATAAACTTTTAACTTGTAAGCAATCTGAATAAATTTGATAATACAATTGACACTGACACAAAATATTATTTTTGAAACACAGACAACTATCACTACTAATATGAAAACGAATGCGAATACGAATGAAATTACGAACGTTCAAGAATAAGGGCCCAGATATCAAATTTCACCCCCCAAGATAAAACATTTTTTAATATTCTACGTTGTTACACAATTAACCGAGAAAATAATTGTGACAGTTTTGCTGACTTAAACAAATTTAGCCCCCTGCCGCCTCTGATTTCGTTCATTTGATTCATGCCTTGTCACTTGTCACATAATTAATAAAGTTATTGAAATTTACTTGCTCCGTAACTGCTCCAAAAGAGAGAGCTACTATACTACTTGGGCGCTATGAAAATTTTTTAGTACCTAATAAAAGTTGTAGATAATTTTTTAATAAAAAAAATTTCATAATTTGCTTTTGATAGTGTTTTGTTTCTGATATATTGTATTCTATTTCAGGAAACAATGGAAAAGACTCTAAAAAGGAAAAAGAGCAGGCCACTGTTAATTGGAGTAACAATCGTAAGTACTTTTAAATTATATTTATTGCTTTGTATTATAATGTAATTATCATTTTTATCAGAGGAAGAAGGGCAAAAGAAGAAGGGATTCTTCAAAAACTTATGGAAACGTTCAAGGCACTATTCTCTAGAACAGCAATGATCATAGTTGCCTACGATTTACAAAACAATTGCTCGAAATGTTTTTTAACAATTTGTGAATTTTTATTAGTAATAATGTATAAATTTTGTTGTACCTTAATAGTTTGTTATTGTAAGTAACTATGATCATTAGGTTAATGTTTTAAATATCGAATTTATATGTACACTTATTATTTTCATTATTGAAAATATTGTACATATTCTATATGTAGCATAAATTATGTTTATATTTTGCTGACAGCTATTATTTTAATTTTTAATCAATTAAGTTGCTTTTATGCTACATTGTGATGGATTTATATATAGAAAGATCGTTAAAGATTTATTTATTATTATTAATAATAATAATTTATATTATTGATGCTGCATATGGAACGTATTAAATATTTTTAATGTATTGTAATATTTATCCTTGTTAATTTGATGGCTGTGCCTAGCAACCCGATAAAGGGATTGCAATCCGGTTCCGACTTCATTTATGTAAATATATAAAAACCTCATTCCGGCCATTTTGTCGTCAAAAATGAAAAGACATAACTGAAGTTGGGACCATACTGCAGTTCCTTTGTCGAGACGCTAGACAAGCATAATTTGATACAAGTAGTTACACATATTCTTTATATAAAAGTGAATTTATGAACACTGAATATATATTTATTTATTTGATTTTGTAATTTAGCTAATTAGACGTGTATAGAAAGCTTGATAATTTGCAGATGAATGTCATTAAAGTTAATAATTTGTCACTAAAAGGTACTGTAACATGTATAAATGGTTAGAAAGTGAAATAAAAATTATTATAGTTCATTTTTAACCCAATTCGTCCATTTGATACATTTTGCTATAGTTATACGAGGGTCCTTTTATATTTCGGGATTAGAGAACAAAAACAATTATTTATCATCGAAAATGGCTTTATTGTTTTTCAAAATATTCTCCATGAAGATCAATACACTTTTGCATGCGTGTGAACCAATTTTCGAAGCCCTTTTTCCATTCCAATGGGGACTTATGATTTTGACGTCATCGGCAGCGGACCTCCCTCCACTCAATTTAGAAAGGGACAAGAAATTTTTAGAAAGAGCGAGGTGATATACCATTCCCCGAGTCGATCAAATGCTTTCCCTCTTCAGCACCTCCCCGTTATTCCATTAATTTGTTATTTAGTCAGCAAAGTTTGGTTAAGTTATTATGTGTAGTGATTGTTATTAATTATCTATTGTATTATCCTTGGAATATAACAAAAAAACCAAGTTCACAAATAAATAATGAGTTTAACACAAGATGATGTACAGCACGATTTGTGTTTAAAAACATAGAAGACCATTCCGTCTTACAGTTGAAAAGATGGTTAGAATGCCGGGGTTTAAGGAAAAGTGGAAATAAACATGAATTAATCGAAAGTTACATGTTCATGTTTCTTTACAAAAAATGGTTGTTGTGATCACGTGGGACCAAATATGGATCACGGGATAAACGTCAAACTTAGAGCTAAATCTTGCTCACTACATAACTAATTATTAAATACTTTTTTACACACTAGATGGCGACCAAAATATTTGAATTGTATAAGTCCCCATTGAGGTATCTCCAAAACATGCATTTTGAACACATCAACCGCTTCTTCAGGTGTTGAAAAACGTTGACCTCGCAATTTGTTTTTCATGTTCGGGAAGTCATTGGGTGCCAAATCAGGACTATACGGCGGATGACTCTTCAAATCGATGTTTTGAGTGCTCAAAAAGTCACTTGTTCGAGTTGATGTTTGAGTGAGCTCGCATTGTCGTGGTGGAGAATGATCCGTCTTCGGCGGTTGGTTTTCCTTATTTCTCCGAAGACTTGTGACAAACAAATGGTTGTGTACCATTCAAAATTGATCGTTCTACGTTGCACTAATGGTACGGTTGAGACGTGTCCAGTTTTTCCTAAAAACAGGCGACTGTAAACAACACAAATAGCGCTCGTACGTCAAAACGTTCTGAGTACGTATACCGCAAAAAACTTTACGATAGAGATCACAGTTCCCAAATGGCAGTGCTAGGGTTGCCTGATCCCGAAATATAAAAAGCAACCCTTGTAATACATACGAACAGAATTATGTGAGAAATATATATTTTTTCTTTCAGTTTCTCATTTCCACAGTTTCTTAGAGTTGTAGAAATATGGTAATAATGAATTATACATATAGTATAATAAAAATTCGAATATTCTAACATATATTTTTGTCTGTAGGGCCCCCAACCAATTGGTGAGACTTCACTGGATATGAAGAGACTTGCAGAAAGGTACATTTTTTTTTTTAATTACTTATTAATATTTGTACCAGCTGTACACCAAAATTGAAAATTAGTATACATATGTAAAATTTAAATTAATTAAAAATATTTTTAATTGCGAAACCCAGTTATATTTTAATTTGTTTGTATAGGATTCATCCAATGCCATTAATCTTTTATAAATTATTTTTGGAAGACATGTGTCGTCCATGGAAAGTATTTTCTGCCACCAGTTTAAAAAAAATCCAAATAGAGGAAATTAAACACTGGACTGCGGTTTGTAAGTGGAGAATAGAATTTGCAGTGCTTTTAGAACATTGGAGAACTAGTTTTAAAAAAGTTAACTGACATTTTTCAATAAAATTATAATTAGTTAAGCCCCATACTTCACAAGCATATATAGCGCTGTTGCATTAATTATTGAGTCTAACATTTTTATTTTATCCAACAATCGAGATGAATTTGCTTTGACTAGTATATTTCTTACATTATTGATTGCAATTATTGCTTTTCTTAAATTTTCTTTGCTGCTTGAATAAATTTTGCTGACGTGGAAAATATTATCCCTAAATAACAATAAGATTGAACAATTTCTAATGGGAAGTTATTGTAACAAAATGGTTCCTTAATCGTTGTTCTTATTGTTATTTACGGTAAGACTGGTTGTCTTTACCGTATCTATGTGAGACTTCTAGTTTTTTTTCCTATTACATCTATTAAAATTAAAAGGGGAATATATAAAGATGCACATTAAAATAGGCAACTTCCACGCTACGCAAATAAACATTAAAAATTTCAAGGTTAATTAAAATACGCCATTTTCATTTTAATCTCACAAACCTTTAAAACGGTAGGCAAATGAACTGTAAAAACAAAATGAAATAACGACTAATAGAAGTACTTACATGACAAAATTAGTATATAACACGACAAAATAGGTTTGTGCGTTGCATTTTACACATGTTAAGAGTTACACTTCAATGTGTGAAGCTACTACTTCACGAATTTCAGTAGAAAAAATATGAGAGTAATTTGTAAACAATTTTACAAAAAACAAGGTTTTTAAATGAAATTAGTTTATCAGTTTTTAAAATTCACGGTTTTCAAGGTTTAGCGGCCACAATGGTTTAGTAAAAAAATCTGTTGTGGCCAGCACAATACCTCTCGCCACTTCCGTTTTAGGTTACATAAGTATAGGGCGCGAGCAGTCATGTGACATTGTTTAGTAATTATATACATAGAATTTTTCATTAAAAATTTCAAGATTTTCTAAATTCGCGTAGTTAATTTATCAGCAGGAGTGTGGAATTTACTTGTCGAGGAAAATATACCACATGGAAAAATCTATTAAATTTAGAATAAAAAATTATGATGGCTGCAAAATTTCTTGACTGGAAGGTGATTGGGAAGAAGACTGGATATCAGTCTATTAATTATTTCCGCCTCTACCGGTTTCGACACCTCATGTGTCTTCTTCAGAAAGTGAACATTTAGAATTTAATTAACATTGATAGACAACAATAAATAACCAGTGTGATCCGGATGCGGTATTTCGCTACCGAAAATCGGTCACTTTAATATGTTTAAGAGTAAGGATTTGTTGTATGGTGTTGATGTTGTTCTCATTAGTTTCGGGTTTGTGCGAACCCACTAAGTGGGATACGCGTGATTTTATGTATGTATATATGTGTGTACGTAATTTATGTTATATATTTATTTATTATCTATAATAAATAAATAAAATATAAATATCACCACGGCTTACGCATATCTGGGTGTGTCAATCTGCTTCTATTCGTAAATTTTGGTAATGACAATATATAAATAAAAATATAATATTATACATATGTGTAAATATAAACTAAGTTTTATATTACATTTATTCTAATGTTAAAAATCATTATAATGAACAATATATTGTTTTATATTTTTCATAAAGAATTGATATTTAAATAAAAATAATATATACCTTTGTGTGTTATTAATTGCCAAATTAAATAAATTTAAAATTTGAATATGAATTTTTAATAATATTAAAAATAAAGTAAAAATAATCGTCGTAAAGACGTCAAATTAGAAGTTTAAAAAAGGTTTAAATAGACTGAATTATGACCACATAAAAGTTTAAATAGACCTATTTTAAACCAAAAATCAATGTCATAGTGACGTCGCATAGGTGTCAAATTAGACGGCAATATATGAGTTAAATTCAACCTAAAATCGACGTCACTTTTTGGTCGGCCGTCGGTCAGTGTTACTTGGATATTGTCTTTGATAAAAAAATTCGATGATTAGTTTTTAGTGAATAAGCACGTTTTCGGGTCGCTAGAATACGATTTTAGCACATTTACGATGATGTCTGTATCTCTCTCTTATTTAATGTTATAAATATTAAAGAATATTCTATGATCTATACGACGTTGTGGCATGGAGACTTCGTGTATTATAAATGAATGCCTTTATTTAATTTCCATTGTACATGAATTTCCTTAATAATCGTGTTTATATATTTTGGAATAGACCTTTTAAATTTAAAGAGATCTGCTCGACGGGAGTCATGGTTACTTGCTTGGGATGAGATTTATGCCGTAAAATGTGAGAAAAGTCTTTGACAACTTTAAAAAACTTGCCGAAAGAAGTTACGAAAGCTTTTATTGAAGCTACAGAGATTGAAAAGGACTATTGTTTTCTATCTGTATCATTTTACACTTAAACCGTTATATCTATGTATAAATATTATCATTGTGTAATATAAAATAAAATAAATTATAAAAGTTACGCAAACATAAATGTGTTTTATTTGCCTTCTGTCTTAAAAAAATGAAAATTATAAATAATATAATACATCCTTCTCATACATTATTCGCATTGATAACAGCGTCTTACAACAAATTATGTGTTTATGAACTTTATTATATGCCGTGTGTCCCAAGCAAACTTTGACATAGGCGTTTAACATGGGAAAACAGTTTTTTGTAAATGAAAAGTGTCCGGCAAAAAATTAAGCCATTCTATTGAACATGATAATAGTACATCACCTCCTGTACGTTATTTAATACTAATTACTGTATAATCAGTGCATAAATTAAAGAAAATTATAAATAACTGTCAATAAACATTTGCTTCAATATTAAATTATGTAATAAAAAATATTTGCAATTGTCATTGTGGCTAAATGGTTAGCATGACTGCCTGTGGAATGAAAGAACTTTTGAAGGTTGGTGTTTAAATCTCCATCAAGCTAAATTTTTCATTATTATTTTTTATTGTACTATTATCATGTTCAATAGTATGGCCTAATTTTCTGCCGGACACTTTTTATTTACAAAAAATTGTTTTCCCATCTTAAACCCCTATGTCAAGGTTTGCTTGGGACACCCGGTATACAGATTAGTAGATTTATATTATTTAATACAATAAACATTTACCTACCATTCCCATGTATTTATATTATAAATACTTATTTAGAAATTGTTATATATGTACAAATAAAAGATCATAAGTGATTCATATAATACTTGATTTATTATTTGATGCTGTAATACAAAAAGACTAATTAAATTATATTAAATTTTTGTTAACTTCCAGAATTTATTTCGTTACGACATCTATCAGTGCTTGTTATAATTATTAACCTATTCCGATTTAATAATTTATTTTTAGTTACAATTTATAGGACGGAGTGTACTTTTTAAATTTGTAAGCGCGCGAAGTTGATATGTACAAACTTCATAAAAAAAAAAAATTTCATCACGGCATATTACCCATTGCTGGGTGTGCCAATCTGCTTTGTACACAGACATCGGTAATGATGGAATATTTGTACCGTGCGGGCGCTTACCAGGCGTCACCTCACGAGCACTTATTGCTGGCATGGAGAGTGCACCACAGGGGTCAATTTTGTGTCATTAAAATTCGATGTAATTTTTGGCGTCGGTGGCTGTGTGCCTGAGTGTCTGGTCGTGAATCTGGAGACCCGGGTTCGATCCTGACAAACTTCATGGACTATTGTATGTTCTGAAACAGTGCTTGAATGCTTGGCAGGAGATGTACAGAGCGATCTATGTACATTATGACTTATGACACTGCATAAGGCAAGATATGTACATTTCTATGCGCGCCAACTTCATGTGCTAGATTTGTACGTTATGACATGGCACAATGTTTGGGGCAAGAGAAGGAGATTTATAGCGCGATCTTTCTAGATTATGACGGAGCGTGTGTACCCTTTTACGGCTCGTCGCTCAGACTGTTGCTATACTCCTCCAAAGTCTTTTTTTGTGAGATTTATGTTTATATAAAATATGTAGAGGAAAAGTAAAGTACAAATTATATTAAAATCAAAAAAAGTATATATTTTTAATGTATTTTGAAATACAGCTCGTAGATGTTTCAGATTTATTTTGTTTAACAGTAAATAAAATATCTAAAGCTTATAAATATTAAACTGAAGTAACGCGAATACCATTCTTTCTTAAATTAAAATCATTATCATCATCGCAAATATTTGATATTACAGTAAAATAGTCTGGGGAACTCAACGAATTAAAATAATCAGGATTTTCTGTTTCATCTTCAACCGAATCCTCCAATTCCAAGTATTGCTAAAAATAATATTTATGTTAGATGATACAGCATTTATTCTTACAAATCCGGCGTTTCGGTGTACATTTTCAGTTTATTAAGATATCTGATCAAGGTCATTTGTATTTTATTTTCAATTTTGAATGATTTTACTATACTATAACATATTTTTCGTAACAAAATAACAGTAGTATCTTATATTCACCCCATAAGTGTAAACGACACTTCTGAATTTGACAAAATGGGCGGAGACGGAGCTTAAATCTTAACTCATACAATTCGAATATGACCTTGGTCAGACATCTGTAAATAAATAACTACCTTATGCGTGTTTCCAAGATATGTTTTAAAATTTTC
Organism: Harpalus rufipes; assembly: GCA_951394225.1. Lineage (NCBI taxonomy): Eukaryota > Metazoa > Arthropoda > Insecta > Coleoptera > Carabidae > Harpalus > Harpalus rufipes. The sequence goes on along the minus strand of OX596284.1, from coordinate 18,999,621 downwards.
AACCAGTTCTGAAAAAGAGGGTCTACTTATAGGCTTGATGTCCCAACAAGCTAACATGATTTGATAACTATAAAAGAAAAAAAAAATACATTATAGAGTACACATTATTATCTACGAGTATATCTAGGTTGTAGAATGTATATTACATTTCTTTTGTACAGTATTGAGGTTGTTGCATTCTATACCCTTCACAGATTTGGCGGAAGAATTTAAAATCAGTTTCCATCTCAGGGTATGGTGTTTTCCCTAAAGAAAATAACTCCCATAATACTATACCATACGACCATACGTCTGATTGTATAGAAAATACCCCGTCCCGTATGGCTTCAATTGACATCCATTTAATTGGAATTGGGACCTATCAAAAATATAATATATTTAGCAACTACTATTATTTATACGACAGTGAAGCAATAAGCTATTCACTATTTTTTTAAATATATATGTAGTCGCGAATCTGGGACCCGGGTTCGATCCCGACCGACGCCAAAAATTACTTTGAGTTTTAATGGCATTAAATTGACCCCTGTGGTGCACCCTCCACGAAAGCAGTGAATGCCCATGAGGCGACGCCTGGTAAGCGCCCGCACGGTACAAATATTTCATCATTACCGATGTCTGTACAAAGCAGATTGGCACAACCAGCAATGGGTAATATGCCGTGATGATATATTTTTTATTATTTTTACCTTCCGTCACCTTTAGGTAAGGAAGGTATTGTCTTTGGTCAAAAATTCAATGATGATTTTTTAGTAAATACGTACGTTTTAGGGTCCATATAATACGATTTTACCATTTTTACGATGATGTCTGTATGTATGTATATACAGGATGATTCAGGACTAATGTTACAAACTTTAACGGCATATTCCTGAGATTATTTTAAGTAAAAAATGCTATATGAACATAGGTCATATCTCTTCTAGTTACCAAAATACAAGAAGTTAAAGTTTTATAAAAAAGCTCAAAGTTTTCAAATTTTTGTAATCAAAATATCTTGGAAAACAAGAGTTTTATTGAAAAGTCATACCTTATTTATCCTAATTAAAAATTATACCTTTGTTTGTGTAATAATAGATGGCTTTAGTACTACTGAATATGCAGATATAACTTTTATTTATGGTTTTTTTAATGGTAATAGGTACCCGTCATGCGTGTAGAGAATACCATGACAGATACCCACATAGACGCCAACCTTACAAACTCAAGGCGCTCATTTTGAGCATTTATTATAAAATATTTCTAATTTGTTGTCTTATTTCATATTGTGTTTGGTATCTATTCTAAGTGTTGTTATGTTGTTCTGTATTTAGAATTTGTTAATCTGTCTGTTTAATTGCGTCATTTTGTGTTTTGTTGTCCTAATTATATTCTTTCTTTCCATACTTTTTAGCAATACACGTTTATTTTAACAAAATAAAAATATTTATGACAAATAAAGTTTGACTTTTCCATAAAAGTCTTCTATTTCAGAAGTATCTTGATTACAAAAATTTGAAAACTTTGAACTTTTTTATAAAACTTTAACCTCTTGTATTTTGGTAACTAGAAGAGATAGGACCTATGTTCATATAGAATTTTATACTTAAAATTAGCTCAGGAATAAGCTGTTAAAGTTTGTAACATTAGTCCTGAATAACCCTGTATATATGTATATATATACAGGGTGAGTCACCGAAATCGCCGTCTTCGATATCTCCCTTGTCGTTAGAAATACAGGATAAGTTTATTAACAGAATTTATTCGTCTACTCAAGGAGCATAACGTAAAATTATTTTCACATATACAGGTTGTTGCATTACGGCTCGGCGAGAATAGTTTCTCTTTTTTTAAATGGAACAACCTATATATTTTTATATATTTTGAATTGTATTTTATTCACCTATACGAACATATGAATTTTGTTTTAGTTTTCCACGGCGTTGCCAAGTTATTCCGTTTTATCTCTAAAAAAGACCGAATACATGCATTGCTTTATAAAGGCTTACTGAAGTTATTTTAATAGTAAGAATTAAGAATTTTCTTTTCTGTATAACTGTAATTATACTCTATGTTCTGACATATTTTTTTTAAAATGTAATTATACAGGCTGTTCAATAAAGCGAATCAAAAGTGCTCAATTTCAAATGACTATAACTCGTCATTTTCAAATGGAACACCCTATATTTTATTATTCAGTTGTGTGTATTTTTGTTATCTTCATATGTTATTAAGGATATCCCATGCCTAAAACCAATAATTTCGGAGATTTTAATCATTTTTCTCTAAATTTATATATTTAACTAAAAATTAAATCTAGTATACCATGGATATTGTTTTTTGAATAAGAAACAATTGCAGTAATGATAGTATTTTCATTAGCCAGGTTGTTATTAATAACAGAGGGATTAAGTAAATTAGTTTATTAATATGAGTCTCTCGCAAGAAAAACTTACGAATATGGTGTACGCACTTGGAGAAGCGGAAAGAAACCCTCTTTTGTTGTACTGAACATGACCAGTTCTTTCAAACCTTTCCCTTAGTACGCGGATTTGGAAGTCGTCTTCCCGGAAACCGTTGTGCATAAATTCTTGATGCCAAAAGAGGGTTTGTTTCCGCTGCTTCAAGTGCAGACACCATATTCGTAAGTTCTTCTTGCGCACTCTCCACGCCAGCATTGAGTTCCGTGAGGTGACGCCTGGCCTGACTAGCATACACCATATTCGTAAGTTTTTCTTGCGAGAGACTCATATTAATAAACTAATTTACTTAATCCCTCTGTTATTAATAACAACCTGGCTAATGAAAATACTATCATTACTGCAATTGTTTCTTATTCAAAAAACAATATCCATGGTATACTAGATTTAATTTTTAGTTAAATATATAAATTTAGAGAAAAATGATTAAAATCTCCGAAATTATTGGTTTTAGGCATGGGATATCCTTAATAACATATGAAGATAACAAAAATACACACAACTGAATAATAAAATATAGGGTGTTCCATTTGAAAATGACGAGTTATAGTCATTTGAAATTGAGCACTTTTGATTCGCTTTATTGAACAGCCTGTATAATTACATTTTAAAAAAAATATGTCAGAACATAGAGTATAATTATAGTTATACAGAAAAGAAAATTCTTAATTCTTACTATTAAAATAACTTCAGTAAGCCTTTATAAAGCAATGCATGTATTCGGTCTTTTTTAGAGATAAAACGGAATAACTTGGCAACGCCGTGGAAAACTAAAACAAAATTCATATGTTCGTATAGGTGAATAAAATACAATTCAAAATATATAAAAATATATAGGTTGTTCCATTTAAAAAAAGAGAAACTATTCTCGCCGAGCCGTAATGCAACACCCTGTATATGTGAAAATAATTTTACGTTATGCTTCTTGAGTAGACGAATAAATTCTGTTAATAAACTTATGCTGTATTTCTAACGACAAGGGAGATATCGAAGACGGCGATTTCGGGGACTCACCTGTATATATATATATATATATATATATATATATATATATATATATATATATATATATATATATATATATATATATATGTGTGTGTGTGTGTGTGTGTGTGTGTGTGTGTGTGACGAAAGTTTCGGATCACATAACTTCAATACCACGATTCCAAAAGTTATAATTTTTTCATATTTCTCAAATTTACATCCATAAGAACAAGTGTTTAGATTTTGGTTATAAATGGTCAACCGGAAGCACCCTTATTTGAAGATTTTAACAGTTTTTCTTGAAAAAAACGCAGTTAAATATCATTTATTGACATTTAACGTTATTATAACTTGAAGAATATATTATTCTCTATACGATCCGATCGAATTTTATACTTCATATTCAATAAATATAGAGTTAAAGAATTATAAAGATATTAAAATTCACTCGACAATTCATGTTAACCATGGAAACTTCTAATATATTCAAATAATATAAATTGACAGATGTCAGTATCAATAGGTGTGTTCAATGAAGTATCCTGTTCAAGCAAATGCTAGGTAAGCAAACGAGATTGTTGCTTAGTACACAGAAATATTTGCTAGCTCTATGACGAACAGATTTTCACAAATGTCAACGAGAAAGTTATACAGTTGTCAAATATAACATGTGTATCTCATATCCCTTTTATTGGTCTCGAAAGTTATACAAAATGAATTTATAGGTAGGTACAGTTATTTGCAGATAGTGGAATTAATTTTAAACATTCTTTTAGGTCTAAGAAAATATTTCAGATTTAACAATGTTATGAACATTCATCACAAAAAGACTTTTTGGCATGTAATTGGTACAAACATACCATAAAATGAGATAGAAACAGTAGAAGTTAAATACATGCATCAGTATGTATAATTTGCAATTGCCGCCATTATATTTCATAAGTTAGCAAGACAAGCGAGAAATTTGGCGCTTGGCTTGCTTGCGAAAAAATCAAGCAAATGCTTGGCTAGCAAAGTCGTTCAACAAATTTTACTTCCGATTGCGGAACATTTGTAGAACAAGTGAAGAAGTCTGTCCACATGCGTGTAAAAAAAGGCTTCACGCATAAAAAAATGTTTAAAATAAACTCCATAAGACGCATTGCATTTTACGCTTAATAAATAAATTGTTTAAAATGTCATCATAATATACTGCAGTACGTCTTGATTTATCTTTATTTACGTCTACAACTATTTGATTAAAACTGTAAATAGCGAAAACTTTTGTACTTTCCTATACATGCTCATACCCGTGTTGACAGTAGTGCACAAAACACACAGCATGCCTGAAGTATTTAGTATTTAAAGTATTTTAGTTACTTCAAATACTTTTGGATACTTTAAGTACCAAAAAGTATTTGAAGTAGGTACTTTTTATGAAAAAAAGTATTTTAAGAACAGTACTAAGTACTAATTTTCAAAAGTATTTTAAGTATTGTAAATACTTCATGTATTTAAAGTAATACTTCTAGTATTTTTACTTTAAGTAGTTCCCAGCTCTGTTAATAAGCGAGTTATGGTCCCCCAAAGTTTAAAAAAAAAAGATGTCACGTCACGAATATGAGTTTTCATCTCGAATTGTTCACTTTGTGGATCTAAATGTTTTTGAAATAGGTATATGATATTTCTAAATTATATTATAAAAAATCTGTTGTGGCCAGCACAATACCTCTCGCCACTTCTGTTTTAGGTTACATAAGTATAGGGCGCGAGCAGTTATGTGACATTGTTGGCCTTGACAAGCAGATATGGGGGTTCTGTCAAAATGACACTTAGTAATTTTGTACATAGATGTCAAATGTCAGAATTTTTCATCAAAAATTTCAAGATTTTCTAATTTCACGTAGTTAGTTTGTCATACTTGACCTAGACAAGCAGATATGGAAGCCCTTGTCAAAATTACAGTTAGTAATTATTTACATAAATGTCAAATGCAATTTTTCACGTGGTTAATTTGTCACCAGGAATATGGAATTTACTTGTTGAGGAAAATAAGCCACATGGAATTGGAATATCATGAAATTTTGGATGGAAAATTGACATTTGACATATATGTACATAATTACCAGCTGTCATTCGAACTCGGGGCCCCATATTTGCTTGTCAAGTCCAACAAAGTCACATGACTGCTCGCGCCCTATAAATTTCTCGTCTTTTCTTTGTTTAGATTTTTTATAATTTAAATTTTATTTTTGAGGAATTTTTCTCCTATTCTTCTAAATGTTCGAATTTCTTCCAATTTCTTGACGGGATTTTAGAGGATATATGTATATAGCTATAATTTTAAATTTTTAATTGTTATTATTGTTATACAACAAGAAATAGTAAACTTACCAATATCTCAGAAAAAATCTTCAATAATGTCAGTTAAACTTCTTCATTTAACGTAAAAGCGTACTTTGACGTTTTACTACTACGTTGCCAAAAAATAATATCTAAGATTTATTTTCAGCTAAAATCTATATAAAACCATATTCGTACTATGTCAAATTCTGAATCGGTTCTTATCCACTGTCATGTGTTTAGTTGAAATAGACTAAGGTTAAGTTTTAGAATTGAGCTGCCAATGCCGCCCAAATAGGTTTACGAACTACTGTTGGTTTTTGACAATGACATTTTTCTGTCATTTACAAATATCTGATAATTACTATAGAGTTATTTAGGCTCTGAAATTTATTACAAGAAATTATTTTATATTATTATATACTATATCTCCAAACCTATAGGAGATATAATAAAAATTTAAAATGTATCGAATAGAGAATTTTACGTTCTTTAATGCTAATAATAAAAAAACTAATATTTAGAAATTTTTTTTTAGAAACTACCACTTCCGGTTGTCCAATTGTTACCAAAACCTATTCAACTCTTCCCATTACTGTTAGATTGAGGAATCCGTGGTCAAACAGGTCGTTAGTCTTATAGAATTTGAGAAATCGTGTCTCCAACAACCTCACACACACACACACACATCCACACACACACACACACACAGACATCATTGTAAAAATGTTAAAATCGGATTCTATGGACCTTAAATCGTGCTTATTCAATAAAATCTGGATATGAGATTTTTAGCATGAATCCAATACCTCTCTTAGCGAGAGGTAAAAATGAGTTTGAGTATGTTTGTGCAGTAATATATTTTTTGGGCCTCAATATTTTTTTCAATTTGGAGACTATTTTCATAAAAAAACTAATATTTCTCAACAAAACCATTTCTCAGGATTTTTTAGGAAAAATACGGAAATATTTCACAAAATCGCAGGAAAAATATAGTTATATATATCTACTGCCGAAGTTAATCGAGAGATCTCATCTTATCATGTACCGGTTTATCAATGTTCTGTTCTTTATTATTTGAATTAGTGGTTATGGTTGATACTTATTGAACTTTATGTATGTGTTTTTGTTTTGTTTTCCATAAGGTAATGCTATATAATTATTATTATCCTATTGCTAAATTAATAAATATATCATCACCGCATATTATCCATGCTGGGTGTGCCAATCTGCTTTGTATATATAAAGATATCGATAATTGAATTTTCGTATTGCTATATTTTACAATTTATAGATAAGTATTATATTTCAGTAATATTAACCATAATATTATTACGTTATTATTAACATACTATACCTTATTATTTTTCTTCTTGTAAATTTTACAGTCTTTCATATTTTTTGATAGTCCGAAGTCACTAATTTTAACAATATTATCTGCAGATAAAAATACATTTCGTGCGGCTAAATCTGCATGTAAGATCTACGAAACAATATTAGTTAATATGTAATGTTGTCTAAAAAACTATTCTTACTTTCCTTGAGGCAAGATATTCCATGCCTCGGGCTATTTGAAAAGACCATGATACAAGATGTAGAGTACATAGTCTGTCACTAAAAATAATAAATAATTCGTAATTGTATAATATATTCATGATATTATTTGTACCTGGTATTTAAATATTCTTCATTTTCTATTTGTTCAATTAATCCTGTTTCCTGGTTAATTAAATCTAAATAATTTTCTCGGTTTTGTAGTAAGTAATGTTGAAGATTTCCGTATTTGCAGTATTCTACGATTACCATTAATTGTCCTAGCAAAAATATAAATCTTTAGAAAAAATCAATGGTTATAGGGGTCCTCCAGTCCTCCACTATTTTATTAAAAAACAATATTTTAAAAACTAATATATTTTTTTAAACTTTTATAATCCCTTTCATACAGTTTTAAGGCCTAGGTAATTTAAATATAAATTATCCTTGTTATTAATTGTTATTATGATGGAGGACCCCATTGATTCCAAATTTCATAGAAATCAACAATATTTGTATATTATTACTTGCTGTTAGTGTTAGCTGTTCTGTGCAAGCTCCTAGTAAATTTACTATGTTGATATGTTTTCCAATATGCGTCATTACTTTCAGTTCAGAAATTAACACATTCAGTCGCATATAATCTGTATTATTTTGCACCATTTTAACTGCTACAGTTTTAATTGTTTCGCCAGGGAATACACCAAAAATTTCAGCTTGAAATACAACTCCAAAATTACCAAAACCTAATTCATCCCCTAAAAATTAAGACTTATTATAATTTTTATAAAATATGATTTCGTTTTGTATGAACCTAATTTTATTCTGTCGCGAGGAATATCCCATTTTCTATCATACGGTAATAATAAAGCTTGATCAACAATATTCACTTTTGGATTTAAATTTTTTATTTCGCCAGTTTCAAAATTTAAAATGCCCATTTGGATTAATTTATTTCGCAGATTCTAAAATATAAACATATATTTTATCTTATCAAATGATAGAATTTCTGGGATTCAGCTACGGTTATTACTTCAGTCTCGACTTAGACAGTCTAAGTTATCCGTTAGGTTGTCACACGTTTTTTTTCACATTTTTTTTATAAATATTTTTATATATATTTTTTATACCTGTTGCGACTTTGTTAAATAATATGTTTAAATATTATATATTTTATAAAGATTATTTCCATGTTTAAATATATTATACACATAAATATTATGTACAGTATAAATTTATCAACTTTCTTCTTCTGAAGAAAACCCATGTGGGGTCGAAACTGTGAAGACCATAGGCGCTGACTTTCCTATTATCCATGGGGGGGGGGGTGCAATTTTTTTTTTTAAGAAAAAAATACTATTGTTTATATACATACTGGGTGATCATTTGAAAACTTCCCACCTTGAATAACTCTTTAATTAATAAAATTATCAAAAATCACTAAAACAGGTCAATGTTATTTTGGAGGGGGACATTTAATAACCTATTCCAATCAGTTGGGAAACTTTCACCCTCCCCTCCAGCCACCCCCACCCCAAAATTTTAAATGGCACTACCCCATGTGTGATACATCATTTTAAAGGTTGTAAAATTCTCAATATTTTAAAGCAAAGAAAATTAAAATCGGCCTAGCCGTTCATGAATTAGAGACAAAAATGTATTAAACCGGAATATTCACAAAATACCTAAAACTAAAACTCACAAACGTAAACAATTAAATTTATCGTAATAGATGCTCGAATTGCGCTCCATTGGTTGCTAGGCAATGATAAAGCCGATGTTCAAACTCTCTTCTAACATTTTCGAAAACTCGCCGCGAAATTAATCGGCATTCGGATGTTATTCGTTGTTTCAGTTCGTCGATGTTGGCTGGGGGAGTTTGATAGACGATGGATTTAAGGTGGCCCCAAAGGAAAAAGTCGAGAGGGGTTAGGTCAGGAGACCTTGCTGGCCACTCTACTGCTCCTCTTCTTCCAATCCACCTCTCTGGAAACTTGTTATTCAACCAGTTTCGAACTGGTACCACAAAATGTGGTGGGGCACCATCTTGCTGAAAATAAACTTGATTTTCATCCAAAATTTAAGTTTCCTTCGTCGTCTACTTGATTTTCTATTGCTTCCGTAATCAAGGGGTCTATGACATCTTCCAACATATTGAGATAAATAGTACCATTTAAATTTTCATTAATAAATAACGGACCAATGACCGGGTCCCCCAGTGCTGGTATAGCCCACACATTAATTTTTTGTGGCCACTGAGTATGCGTTTCTCTAAATAGATCCGGGTTTTCATCATCCCAATAACGACAATTATGACGATTAACATAGCCATTCAAAAAAAAGTACATTCGTCACTGAAGCAAATATTTTGAATTAGATTTGGAGTGGTATTTATCATCACAGTCATTTGTTTACAAAATTGAACTCGTCTATCGAAATCATCTTCATTTAGAGCTTGGTGATTTTCAAGTTTGTATGGATGCCATTTATGAAGTTTTAAAACCTTATGAACAGACCCATACGAAAAACCAGTTATGTTGCGCACTTGCCGAATTGAGCTCGTAGGATTTGCAGCAAGTTGTCCTAATATTTCTATTTGAGAGTCCTCATCCACAATTCGAGGTTGTGTCCTTTTTTTATTTGCTACTGATCCAGTTTCTTCAAATTTTTCTACCAAATCTAAAACGTATCGATGGGATATATGTTTATTTAGATGTCTTGCATTAAATTCATTGGCTGTACGTCGAGCACACTGATTTTCAGCTCCATAAATGAAAATTATTTCAATTCTCTCTTCTAAAGTGTATGTCATTTCAGTGACACAATTGGCACAAACGCTACCCCAAATCAAAGTAATCTAAAGTTATCTGAAGCGGCGATATTTAATTCCTGAATTCTACAACACTTGACACTTTGAACTTGTACGACGCACGTTCTTTTGTTTCAAAGCAAAACGTAGGTAGATGGCTTGATCAACCACTCAAAATGGGCATACATTTTTGTCTCTAATTCATGAACGGCTCGGCCGATTTTAATTTTCTTTGCTTTAAAATATTGAGAATTTTACAATCTTTAAAATGATGTATCACACATGGGGTAGTGCCATTTAAAATTTTGGGGTGGGGGTGGCTGGAGGGGAGGGTGAAAGTTTTCCAACTGATTGGAATAGGTTATTAAATGTCCCCCTCCAAAATAACATTGACCTGTTTTAGTGATTTTTGATAATTTTATTAATTAAAGAGTTATTCAAGGTGGGAAGTTTTCAAATGATCACCCGGTATATTATTTCATGAAATATGTATCTTATTAATAAAATAATTAAATAAAATACAGTTTAGTTCAAGTACGTATACGAATCTTATGTTTTTTTATATATTATTTTGTATATGTTACACCTAACAATGTTTTTTTTTAAAAAAGCTGTTTGAAATTGCATTCAAATCGAGCTCACTTTTAATTTTTGGATGACAAGTATAGCGACATGATTTAACTTGTCTTGTTCTTGTGCCATTATTGTATGTGATACTGAAATGAAAATTGTGGATATAGTGGCGATTTATCAAAGAAGTTCCAAATGAAACTTGACCAGTGATGCAAATGCCATGATTGAAATATTTTAAAATTAATTAGAACGAAGCAAAAGCGCTAAAAACTGTATAGGGGAAGGGGGGCCAAAACATAGTTTCGACCCTTCTATATTTTCTGAGGGGGGGGAACGCCCCCTTTCCTTCCCCACCATAGTCGGCGCCTATGGTCATGACTGAAGTAATAAATGTGGCTGAATTCTAGAAACTCTTTCATATACCAAGTATTTTATCGTTATGTATAATATAATTTTATTATGATTTTTATACCTGTTGTTTACGTTTTTGAATTAATAATAATATTGTTAAAGTAATGACCATTATTATAATAAAACATACTATTATGATCAAACTTAATGGATTCTTTTCTTCTAAAAGTAAAATTATAATTTTTCAAAATACATACCACTAAAAATAAAATATAACTTACCTATTGGTACATTCAAAACTAATTTTCTTACATCCCAGTCAACATGTGAAGAAGCATTACAAACATATATACCTGCATTTATTTCTTTTATATATGGTAGTATTAATGTGTTACTATCTTCAAGTATTACTTTATCATCCTATTAAATAAACGTTTTATGTAATATTTTACAAAAATGTTATGTGTTTAAAAAAATTAATTTTAGTTAATAAATTTATTTCACCTTTGTCCATTTAATTTTAGGAGGCGGTCTTCCATCAGCTTGACATACTAACTCAATAGATTCTCCAATTTTTAAATCAATAGTAGTACCATTCATGTTACTATACACAATTTCTGGTGCAGTCGAATCTTGAAACATAAACCCAATTATATTCACAATAATATTATTGTACAAAAGCAGTAGACCTACTTTCTACTTCCAAGTTGAAAAGTGTTGATTTTATATGATTATTAGATTGTTCCACGAAGCATACATATTGTCCTTCATTTTCAAATGAAGTGTTCTTTATTACTAAAGAAGTTTGTCCAATAGTTTTATACAAAGTTGGAATATATTCCATTTTCATGTCGAAAGATGTGTTTACATCTGGTGCAGACCAATACATATTAAAATCGATATTATGATCAATATCAACTTTACAATTTAAAATTGTGTCTGCACCATTAAACGAATGGTTGAATGGCAAATCAATAATAATTGGTTTTACATCAAATCTATCTGTAATTATAATGGTTAAACATTTTTTTCTAAATTAATACATATAATACAGTACAAAAATTTAGGTACACCTGTGGATTTGCCCCTCGAAACTCATATACACCCAGTGGCGGATTCAGAGGGGGGGGGGGCAGGTAAAATTGTTTATAAATTCAAAATTAAATTGTGATCAAAATATTAATTTATAATATTTACCATATTGAATCATTCAATATTATGACGAAAATTTCAAATTCGCTACACTTTTTTTGACGCGAATCTTTTTCGCGTACCGAGATGACGCTAGAGACAATATCCGCACCACCATGTAACCATGGAGGTAGGAATAATTATGGGAATTGGAAAGAGCATAAAATTGAACTATTATTGGCAAGGGGAATGTAACCCCGTGAGGATGGACCCTGCGTCCATCCATAGTAGTAACCATTGTAGTGGGAATTCGCGAAACATCTAAAGAAAACCAATACAAAACACGATAGATATAATAAAACGACGCAAACGGTAAACATTTCCCCAACACACGTACACGTACAAAAACATGAAAATGAAATGCACAACTGACAGCAATAACCCTGTAACTTGAAACTGACATGGGACGTATTGTAGAGGGGGAAAGTAGCTTCACTAGCAATTGCAAATACTCCCTCCATACGAATTATTCCTACCTCCATGCGCAGCTCTCAACAGTGTTGGTAGTTGAAAGAAAGGGAAGCAGTGCCAATTTCTTCAAGAAGACTGAAGACGCCGGGAAGACATATAGAGAGACAGAGAAAGGAACTTGAAAGGAAGGGAAGTAATGTCTACGCATTGTCTAGAAGGCCATGTCAAGATGGAGGCAAGCATGGTAGTCGACTGGAAGAAAAACATTCCACCATCGCCAGGAAAACAATAGTCGATGATAGTTGGCAGCCCGATGGACTACGCAAGGACCAAGAAAATGACCCGACTTTGAAAATTATATTGAAATGGAAAACAAAAGAGGGCAAACTATTATGGGAAGACGTTGCACCACACTCACAGAATGTAAAATCGTACTGGGCGCAATGGGACTCCATGGTGATTGCGGATTGCGTGTGGTGGAAAATGCCGATGGAACTGAGAAGATAATTCAGTTGGTTATTCCTAAGAGTTAAGAGTAGAGTACCAGACGTGTTGAAAGAGATCCATGACGGATCTGGAGGAGGCCATTTTCGAGTCAAGAAAACTTTGGACAGATTGAGCCAGCGATTTTATTGGGTTAACTACAAGAAAAATGTTAAAGACTGGTGCAAGAAATGTGTGGTTAACGTTGGAAGCAACGGTCCGTATAGACGACGAAGAGCTCCACTGCGTCAATACAACATTGGCAGTCCATTTGAGCGCATTGTGATTGAAGTGGCTGGACCATTTCCAGAAAGTGACGACGGAAATAAATACATCGTGGTTGTCATCGACTACATCCCCAAGGAGGTTGAAGCCTACCTATTACCCAACCACCACGGTCGCCGAAACATTAGTCAAAGAATGTATATGCCGATTTGACGTACCACATAAACTTCACTCCGATCAGGGAAGAAATTTCGAGTCTTCCGTATTCCAAAATATCTGTAAGATATTAGGAATTAATAAAACGAGAACGACTGCATTACTTCCGCAGTCCAATGGCATGGAAACGAATGAACAGAAAGATCAACCGATATTTTTCAAAAGTAGTCTCCAACCATCAAAGAGACTGGAACCGACATCTTCATCTGTTCCTGATGGCTTATTGTTCATTCGTGCACGAAACAACAGAGCAAATTCATGCGAACATCTATTTCGGGCGTGAGTTTCGCTTACTATGTGACTTGGTGTTCGGTAGTAAACCTGGGAAAGATTTGGCCAGGGATTACGTTACGGACTTACGGAGAAGAAAGGACGACTTTCATGAACTTTAATCGGCTAGCCTATTTCGCCGGTGGCAACAATGAAGACCATCATGGAGAAACGGTTCGTCGGATCATAGTTCCGGAACCGACTTTTGAAGACTTCATGGAAAAGTATTCCTTTGGTCACAAGGCGCGGTATGGCGTGACGAAAGAGGAACATCGAGACCTGTCCACCGTATCTTCAGATTATTCCCTCGGCCACTGCGTATCAGAAGACTTAAAGATATCCCGCGGCATAGCTTCAGTCTTCAAGTCAAAATTTGGAGGACTACAAGAATTGACCAACCAACGTCCATGCGTCGGGAAAACGCTACAACTGAGGAATAGCAATACATAACATCAGCGGTATATCTACTACCTGGTTACAAAACCACGCTCGCACCAGACGCCGTAGTATTGCAGTCTATGGAACTCACTGTGCGTTTTGAAGAATCATCTGCTAGAGAATGACATTTTGAAGCAAGCAGTACCGAAATTAGGCTTGTGATCGAGATAGTTTGGATTGGAGGATTGTTAGGAACATGTTAGAGATCCTCTTTCGTTTTCCCGGAGTTAAAATTCTCATCTGCAGCTTTAACCCTAACGGAAACGTACACAAAGAATAACTCGAGAGGACCATCAACTGTCACTTCTTTAAGACTTCTAAATACACCAAGGGTAATGCATGTAGTTTTCGTCATTACGAACTGTTCCGAGACGAAATAGTCTTAAGAAGGGGGCAGTGTAACGTTTGTGGACCCGACGCCGCTGACTCTAGGAGTACGCGACCGCCGCCGCTGATCGAACGTGCTAGAACGGCCGCCGCGCTGGGTGAAGACGTAATCGGAGAAGCTATCGGCGTAGTAACCACGTCGCGACGTGTTTACTTAGGGTTACCTGATCCTTTGTATTCTGTTATTATCGCGTAGAACGTTTCAGAAATAACACCGGATATATAAATACTGTCAGGTAAGTTAGCCAAGACATTCTGATATAGACACGGTTCGTGCAATGACCAGTTGGTTATATAAATAAATAGTGGTAAACAAATAAATATAGTTATGTAAATAAATATTGTTTAAATAAATATTGTTTAAATAAATAATCTTAATGTTTAAGTATTTAATAATATTTTTAGTCTTAAATTTGATTTTATAATTATTTAATCATAGCGTTAGTTATTTTTATTATCTTTATCTTAAATATTTATCGTTTAATAAACTTTTATTTTAATTAATAATATTTCTCTGATATTTACACGTCGCCCAAATAAATAAACGTTACAGTATATACATTTCAATGTGCTGATTCTCAATCAAAAAGAATTTTTCCAAAATTCGGGAAATTATTTCTTATTTTTCATTTAATATTTTTTACTGCGCCAACATGATTTTTTACCTCTCGCTAAGAGAGGTATTGCATTCATGCTAAAAATCGCATATCCAGATTTTATTGAATAAGCACGTTTTCAGGTCCCTACAATCCGATTTTAACATTTTTACGATGATGTCTGTGTGTGTGTGTGTGTGTGGATGTGTGTGTGTGTGTGTGTGTATGTGTGTGTGTGGGATGTTGGAAGGACGGTTACTCAAAAACTATAAGACTTAAAATTTGTTTAACAACGTATTTCCCAATCGGACATTCATGGGAAGATCTGAAAAGGTTTTGGTAATAATTGGACAACCGGAAGTAGAAGATTCTTGAAAAAAAATCTTCTAAATATTATTTTTTGAAAATTTTTCGTGGTAATATTAAAGAAAATTAAATTCTCTATCTGATACATTTAAATATTTTATTATATATTCCATAGATTTAGAGATAAAAGAAGTATAATATATAAAATAATCTGTTGTAATAAATTTGACAGCCGAAAGAATGCCATGAAAAATAGTTGATAATTTAAATTATTTGTAACTGACAGATAAATGTCAGTGTCAGAAATAATGAGTAATGAATTAAAAATGTACTTGGAGAATCCCTTAGTTCTTGATCTGTGACTATTATGGAGATGACAAGTCTAGGTTGAAGGACTTAAATTTGTTTCAAACATTATGGGACAATGTACACCAGTACTGTAGACTAGAGTAACTTTGAATTGCGAAAAAGCTATCAAATTCTTCTCAAGTAAGTTGTAAATATTGACAAAATCGGAGTGCAATCTATCCGTCACTTTATTAAAGGGAATTAAGGTTATTTAGATATAACAAGTATGAAAAAATAAAATGTAAAAGAAGATATATAAGAATAGATGCACAATCCAGATATATACATTTTAGACCGCCCAAAATTAATGTTTTTACTAGAAGAATATGAAGAGAAAGTAAACAAAGTTGTTCGAATTGAAAATTGCTGTTACCAGCCTAATATTTATATATGGTAAACTCTACTTTGTAATTTATTGTAACATAATTTATGGTAAAATATCTTCATGTTGAGACATGCTATTATTGAATAATAAAGAAGTTTATACGTCAGATTTATATGAATATATTATTTGTATTTATAAAAATAATCTTTGCTTTATGCATACAGCCAGGTAAAATATACGGCGAGAGGTTATGTGCTGGCCACATCAGATTTTTTTATTAAAAATACATAAGGAATTATTTAATCCCGTAACAGACGTTGTATAGTAATAATTACGAATTAATTGATAATTCATTATTTTTAATAAAAGTTTTATGTCGGTAGCGACGCACTAAAAAGGAATTAAATGAAAAATAAAAAATAATTTCCCAAATTTTGAAAAATATATTTTTGATTGAAAATTAGTACTCTCAAATTTTTACCCTTTTTTAACAACTTGTATATTCATTAAAATTTATTTTTTTTGCCCCACCCCTGAATTTTATTTCTAGCTCCGCCACTGTATACACTCACCTTTGGATAAAATTTTGAATATTTAGCGGAAAATGAGTGTTTTCAAGTTTTGAAGGTTTTTGTTCTATCTTATCAGTTGTGGTTTTACCCATATTTTTGGACAATAAATGATTTATCATACCAAGAACAGTAATATACTGAGCCCGAATTTTGTCAAACGTGTCGACGTCATCAGGAAAATAGCAATCATATAGACCTTCATCGTGTTTTTGAATATTTTTAAGGGTCAATTTACTTGTTATTACTTTTCCTCCATCAACTGGTGTTGATGAAATAGTTATAGACGTATCAAAATCCTATAAAGAATGAATATACTTATTATTGAAACATAAAATATTTAAATTTTTATGTTACATTTCTTATCTTATTTGTAATATTCCAAATTGGATATTTATAACTATTCAGTGAAACAACTATTCTACAATGTAAAATAATTTCTTCTCCGATATATGCTAAATTACTCGCCATTAAAGATTCGACATATGTGTGTGATTCATATGGAAAATAATCTAAAAATAAATAAATATATAAGAGCCTAGACACATAATAGTTCTACCAGTTTACATTTTCAACAAATTATAGTATCTACACAAATGGTGCGAAATTTCTAAAAATTCCACTACTACTTACATATTTAAACTTACAAAAGCTGTGGGCCAAATGACGGCTGACAATAGTTCGACCGGCATTTAAAGGGTCACTTTTTGTCTAGATTTATTTTCTACCGAGACCCTTTAATTTTGGTACAATATAAAAAACAATTTCGTAAAAATCTAGTGCGTACAGTAAAACCTACCTTGCAAAACATACAGACTGAGTTTGTGAAGATCCCTCCACCCTTTAACTTTTTTATTATAAATAATAGAAAAAAATGGCTAATATAAAACTTTTGTTATATTAAATATACTATTTGATGGCAGAGTAGATATTTTATACATATAAAGTCAGATTTACAAAATACGACTATCAACTTTTATTATTTAAATAGCAACCTATAATTCTCTTACGAAAATATAAACCGCCATTTTTTTCACTTTTTAACGAAGTATTAGTTTTTATTAATGTATTTGAAAAAATTCGAGAAAAATAAGATAATTGAGAAATAATTATTATTCAAATATTATAGGTGGCTATGTGAAAATAATAAAATGTAACAATGTTAAACAGTTAAATTAATATCAGCAAAGTATACATTTGGTTGTTATTTATTATTGCTTACTTATCATTTACTTATTCATTTATGAAATAAATAAATATATCATCACGGCATATTACCCATTGCTGGGTGTGCCAGTCTGCATTGTACACGAATTTCGGTAATGATGACATATTTGTACCGTGCGGGCGTGTACCAGGCGTCACCCCACGGGCACTCATTGCTAGCGTGGAGAGTGCACCACCAGGGGTCAATTCGAAATATTTAGCGTTGGTCGGGATTGAACCCGGTTCCCAAAATTCGCGATCGCAGACACTCACATAGCCACCTAGAATATTTGAATAAAAATGATTTATCATTATATCACAATTATCTTATTTTTCTTGATTTTTTTCAAATGCATTAATAAAAGCTAATACATCGTTGAAAAGACAAGAACATAATTATAGGTTGGTATTTAAAAAATAAAAGTTGATAGTTGTATCTTGTAAACCTGACTACATAAAAATATCTACATCTATCATCAAATAGTATATTTAAAATAATAAAACTTATATATGAGCCATTTTTTTCTGTTACTTATAATAAAAAAGTTAAAGGGGTGGAGGGGCGTCTTCCCAGACTTACTCTGTATAGAATAATACTCAAACAGAAGAATGTGCAGGGCTTGTAGATATAATACCTAATGGAATTAAAGCTGTTTTTACTAATCGAAAGAAATTTGTAGAAATTTCTCATCATTTGTGTAGGTTTTATAATTCGTTTGTTGAAATTGCAAACCGGCCGAACTATGTATTATGAGCTTAGCTCGTATACGAAATCAAGGCTTACTATAATGTTGAAACATGTATTTGCTGTATTCAAAATTGCCATCTAAATGAAAAACGCAGAACAAATCTATTTCATCTGTAAATGTCATATTTACGGTAAAACCATAGTGAGAGTCGAAAGTTGTCCCATTTACTTCAGACATATTTTGGCTAAAATAAATTTAATTAAACATGTACTTATTTATATCTTATCCCACATTAAGAATGAATTAAATAGTGCTGCTATGTAAGGCCGATTTACATTGCGAAAAACATAGAAGCAGAATATGAATTCCTCCATCATATATGTACGTGCAAATTAGAAAATTCGAGTTTTTAATGACCGTAAAATCTAGGTCACGTCATTATATACGTATTTTTTAAAAATGATTTTATTGTGTATTTTCAATTATTGACCAGGAAAGTTATTTTAAACACGTAAATTTTTGCACTATCCTTTTCATTCGTAAAGTGAAACAATGTATAGATTTTGCTTTATTTACAATAATAGAAAGACGTCTGTTTCGAATGACGATGGCATGCATGGTATAGTCACATTTGAATTTGTTGCATATTGAAACATTAATGGTATTTCAGTATCAGCCGTTTGTAATTCGTATACATCTAGAAATAAAAATCAAAAGTAAAATAATTGTATGTACTCGGCTGTTAAGACATTTTATACATACGGCTTTTAATAAAATATATTATTGACTTATACAATAAATAACTATTACCTTTTACGAACATGTAAAGTTTTTGAGATTTGTATGGATGGTTTATAATGGTATTATTTTCATAGCAATTATAAAAACCAGTATTCAAATGGTATACAGAAGTGATGGTTATTGTTGATCTGTATATAGTTTTTTCATTTTTGTTAATAATTGTATGTTCTAATAAAACATTGTTTTTATTTTTTGGACTTGTGTAGATGAAAAAAAGCATCTAAAAATATATATGAAGTTTTATAAATAAATATATATATATGCACGTATATGTTTTGTTTACCAAGTATGTTGTGAACTTGTCTGGATACACCCATGAAATAGGTTTGGAACTTTCACAAATTAATGTTATATTTTCTTTGACAATAAGTTGAATTTCTATTTCATTGGAATCATTTACTTCTTTATCTTTTGGGTATATAATATGAGGAACTTCATAATTTATACCTTTATCTATAAATATAGTAAGTACATAATATCACACATAGAAACCATAAAACAATTAAATACAAATTTTAAAACACGATATTTCATATAACACATATATTTCCCATTTCTTCCATAGAATTTCAAATTTCTTTTAATTCGAATTTAATTCATGGAAGAACAAAATTGAAAAATATGTTTTGTACTTCTCTTAAACGAAAATTGTAACTTTAAATTGCTTTTCTCATAATTAGCAATAATTTTTGAGGTATACGAGTACAATTTTGTTTCATTATGGCTTCTCATATCTGTGCTGGGACTTTGCCGTATCGCCTGGCGATCGCATGACGTAAAATTGACGTCATGTGATCGCCAGGCTATACGGCAAGCAGCACCAAAATGTTAGAGTGACGTAATTTTTACGTCATGCGATCGCCAGGCGATACGGCAGAGTCCCAGCACATGAGTTGATAAGCCGTGCATCATATATTTAAGTAACATATTAATAAATATATTATCATGGCTTATTAATCATTTCCGGGTGTGTACATAGTTAACCAGTAAATATAATTATGAAGCATAAATAAATTTTATTTTATTTTGAAATCATAAACTTGTTTATTCGCCCTCAAAAGCGGGCGCAATTTGGCTTTTGATTTTTTACCTATTTCGCATTAATTTATTTTTATTTCAAAATTATTATTGAAAGAAATATTAAACTATCAAGGTTGGTAAGATGGACAGTTTCAATAAACATTTGAAATTTAATTATTTTGACATTTTGAAAACAGTTACAAGTTAGGTTAGAGTTAAAATTTTGTATTTACCTACAAATAAATACCTTTAATTTTAATTAAAAAGAGTGTTTTACTGTTTTATGTAAATATTTCATTATAAAAAATGTAATTTCAGTATTTTTCTATGAATAATGACAGCAGGGGCGGCTCGTGCACTAAACTTTGAAGAGGCAAAGTACCCAGAAAAAAATGCGCCGCAGGCGAAATTTTTTTTTTATTCAAGGTCAAATGCCTTATAATTGTTACATTTTTTCAAGGGATGTGCAAATGCATATTTTCCCCTCTCACGTACAAAAATAAATTGCCAGATCACAGAACATTTTAGGAAATTCTTTGACAAATAGTAATAATAAGACAGTTGATTAAATGGATTTTTGTTAATTACAAAATTAACAATATCTTCAGAATTCCTTATATTGTCACTCAATTCTTTTAAAGTTGAAGTCGAAGCCATTATTTGTTTTTTGTTGTCAACTAAAATTCAAATTACAAAAACACTATGTGGGTAGTTTACCCAAGTATGAAATAAAAGAATTAAATATTTACCGCAACACGTATCTGTCGCAAACCAGAGCCTATTATAATAAAAATGCTAGACAAGACAGGTTATGTTATGTTTGTTTATTGTCGAATGCAATTTACAGCTAATACTATTTAATCTTGCTTGCAAAAATATGCACTAACTTACAAAATTTATCAGTACGTGGCGTTGATTTATTCATGTATGGTAACGGCCTCTATAGGGCCGCGTGGAAGGTAAAGCGACTATCTTTTATCCTTTACGCACTCATTGCATTTAGCATTTGAAGCAATGCCTCAAACAGCTCTTTGTCTAGCGTCTAGCGCAACGTATTTCTTACCGGAGTACGAGGGTGGTCTGAAAAGTTTCCGACCTCAACGTCAATAAAAGTTAGGGAATGTAGTTGTGCATCTTTTGACAGGTATTCACCAAACTTTCAGCTATTTCGGACGCGCAGTTTTTATTTGACAGTCGTTTGAGTGACTCGATGTGAGTGTTTTTGTGAAAAAATCGAGTATCGAGCTGTCATAAAATATTTATTTCTGAAAAGTAATACGCCTATGCAAATCAAAGATGAGTTGGACTCTGTGTACGGGGACTCTGCACCATCATTTACCACAATGAAATTTTGGGCAGCTGAATTTAAACGTGGCCGTAAGAGCTTGGGAGACGATGAACGTTCGGGGCGTCCAAAAACTGTAACTACTGACGATAACATCGCTAAAGTTCACCAAATGGTGCTAGACGACCGCCGAATTAAAGTGATAGAGATAGCAGAGGCTATGAAAATGTCCAAAGAACGTGTTTGTCACATATTAAACCAACATTTAGGCATGAGAAAGTTGTCCGCGCGTTGGGTGCCGCGTTTGCTGACGTTAGACCAAAAACGTGTTCGAATGAACATTTCCAACGCTCTGTTGGCGCAGTTTAGGCGCAATAAATCCGAGTTTTGGTGCCGACTAATTACTGTAGATGAAACTTGGATACATCATTATACGCCTGAAACAAAAATACAGTCAGAACAGTGGACTGCAAAGGGGGAACCGGCTCCAAAAAAAGCAAAAACCGTTTTTTCGGCTGGGAAAGTGATGGCGACTGTTTTTGGGATAGTCATGGAGTTATCTTAATCGATTATCTTCATAAAGGGAAAACCATTACAGGAGCATACTACGTATCATTACTTGACAAGCTGAAGGCAGAAATTGCGGAAAAACGGCCACATTTGCAGAAGAAGAAAATCCTGTTTCACCAAGACAACGCGCCGTCTCACACCTCAGCGGTTGCCATGGCGAAAATCCACGAATTACGGTTTGAACTGCTTGACCATCCACCTTACTCACCAGATCTAGCCCCAAGCGACTTCTTCCTGTTCCCTCAGCTAAAAATTGCGCTTGGAGGACAGAAATTTTCGTCAAATGAGGAGGCAATCACGTTCGTGAACAATTATTTTGCAGAGAAGAATGCCGAGTTCTATTTGGACGGGTTAAAGAGATGAGAGCATCGCTGGGAGAAATGTGTACAGTTACAAGGAGACTATGTAGAAAAAGAAAAATAAATTTTAAGAAAAAATGTCTTGTATCTTTGTCAGGTCGGAAACTTTTCAGACCACTCTCGTAAAAGTTTTATCAAAAACTTTGGCAGTTATACTATTCATTTCGAGAAGCTCTTTATAGGGTGTAAATTAGGTGAACTGCATTACATATTAGTTATGGTCGAGGTTATGGTGGTGGCTTAAATTATTCTTTTGATATTTATAAAGACAAGCATTAACGGAATAAGTTAAAATTTAATTTACATACTACTTTACATGCAGCCTTATTTCTTTTCTGGTGAGGCACTGCCTCACCTGCCTACCCTGACAAGCCGTCTCTGAATGACAGGTAATGACAACTAAAATAAAAGATATTTATTTGACACTTAAAGTAAGTTACCAACTTCGTAATTTAAAAATTCCCCAAAAACATTTATACAAAATTGTTCATTGTAACTCTGTTTTTGACAAAAACAGTTGTACAAAATTCACTTTGTCTACACAAAATAGGAAAATGTATTTTTGATTCCAGATGTTCGTTGTGGACTATTAGACTACTTCTGTTTGGAGTAAGTTATTTCAAATATTTATATATTTAGATATATCGCTTTTAATATTAATAGTATCTATAAAAAATACTAGACTTCAAACTGATACAAATAAATCTCCGGTTACACATACATATGTATGTCATGTTGTTTAGGTGTATTTAATTTGTTGTTAAAAAAATATCTTACCAACAATAGCTACGTATTTCTTGGTATCTCTTTTTCTACTACTACTCATAGTTGTGTTACAAAAATATGTACCCTCATCTTCTACTGTAAGATTTGATATAATAATTGTACTCTTCAAAAGTTTATTTATTCTTACGAGTTGTATGGGTGAATTATTTATAATTTTTACTCTTCTGGACCACTACAAAAATTATTATTTTCTAAGTTCTGTGGTTATATTATTTTAAATTGAAGAGTTCTTGGCAAAAACAACCAAATATTGTAAAAATGAGTTACATACAGCAACATGTTCTTACAAGGATATCAAACAGTTTGGTAAAATTATTTTTCGCAAAAAGTGTCAGTCACAAGTTACTACATTTTAAAGTTTGAGCGTTTTTACAAAAACATCCTACAAAATTGTTCATTAATGTTTATTTTTTTATTTATTAACAAAAACAACCAAATATTGTAAAAATTAGTTACATCAATATTTTCTTTCAAGGATACCAAACAGTTTGGTAAAGCTATTTTTCGCAAAAAAGTGTCAGGCACAAGCAAGTTATTACATTTTAAAGTTTAAGCGTTTCTACAAAAACGTCCTATAAAAATGTCTAATTATTATGTAATTGTTCATCAATGTTTATTACCTTCCGTCACCTTTAGGTACGGAAGGTATTGTCTTTGGTCAAAAAATTCAATGATGAGTTTTTATTGTATAAGCATGTTTTAGGGTCCCTATAATACGATTTTACCATTTTTACGATGATGTCTGTATGTATGTGTGTCTGTGTATGTGTGTGACAAAATTTCCGGATCCTATAACTTCAATACCACGATTCCAAAAATTATAATTTTTTCGTATTCCTCAAGTATACATCCAGAAAAACAAGTGATTAGATTTTGGTTATAATTGGTTAACCCGAAGTACCCTCATTTGAAGATTTAACAGTTAAATTTGATTTATTGACATTTAACGTTGTTATAACTTAAAGAATATATTATTCTCTATACGATTTGATTACATTTTATACTTCATATTCAATAGATACAGAGTTAAAGATTTTTAAAGAAATTTAATTTTATAATTCAGCCAGCTATGCTAAACATGGAAACTATTAATATATTCATATAATTCAAATTGCAGATGTCAGTATCAATAAAAAGTAAATTAATGTGGCAGAGATGAGGATGTTGGGAAAACACGGAAAGATACGGTAAGAAAATAACTCTAGTATTACAAGTTTCTAGAAAGATACAAGAAATATGATTACATTGGTTTGAAAATGTCATGAGGAGAAATGAAGAATTATATTGGAAGAAGAATGAATAGTTTAGTAATAGGATGTTGAAGAAACAGAGGAAGACCAATGATAAGATGAAAGGACTGTATTGCGGAAGACTTGAGTGAAAAGGAACTGAATGATAACGACACGCAAAAATAGCGACCCCTAACGAATGGGAAAAGTTAAAGAAGAAGAAGATGTCAGTGTCAAGTGCAATTTGAATAGTTTTTTTATGAAATAATTTTACTGGAAATTTAGAATCTTTTGCAAGAAAAATTATGTATGGAATTTATACATTATACACAGGATTGACGGAAGGTATTGTGCTGGCCACAACAGATTTTTTTTTCTATTTATTTACATCCAGTAAATAATTTTATAATATTTAAACATGATCTTGAGGTACAGCTACATAATCCATAAAAGTAAAGAAGCTACAAAGTTGTTCCTTTAACTATCTCAAATTAAAAAAATGTGTTAAAATTGTTTTGCTAAGAGCTCTTCATTTGAAATTAATTACTTACATTAGGAATGTCCCATTTTAGCTTTTCATCATGGTTCAAAATAATTGTACAATTTAATAATAAAGTGTTACCGACTTCAAAAACAATTAAATCTGGACCCTCTATGTATGGTTCAAAAGTTTTAAACGACTCTAAAATTTATTACACACAATATCAAAATATAAAAGTAGGTAGCTATTTATGAAGTATGCTTCAAAATATAGTGGACCTACATAGTCGTTTATAACTTGAAACATACTTTACAAATATAATAAATATTTTACTTAAGTTAAAATTAATTGATGTAACTTCGGTAATATTATCCCTTTTAAATTTACAATGAAATCTTGTTCTAGTAACTGGTACAATCAAAAGTCCGTAAGATGGATGAAACTTGCCCTATTTTAATAAAATAAATTTTATTTGATTTTAAAATACGAGTTCAAAAAATACCTAACTCGGAGTAGGCTATGACCAAAGAAATATATGTCAATTTAAAAATATTTAATTAAATGTCAATTTGACACGAGATATTGTTAAAAATGTTATATAAATAAATCAAAGCTTTTCTTCTTGAATCTTATTTTAGAAATGGAACCAAATTAGAAAACGGCGCATGACAATATACTGTATCCTAGTTTATTATCTTTTCTCCTTAAAATTATATTTCAAGATCAATTTTGACAATTATCAGATATATGTTTCTCTGTTCATAACCTACTCCCAGTTAGGTTTTTTATTGAACATTCTGCATATAAAATTTATTTATTACCATAAGTTCATGTTTAGAAAATTCATCGTTATTTAATTTGCCATTCGAATAGAGATCGACTTGCTAAAAATATTATTTTGTTATTATTTAAATATAAATTGAAGTATTTTAACTTACATGGAAATCTTTATTGAATTCATAATATTCTAAAGACACGTTTACATCTGGAGCAGTTGGTCGACAAGGAATTGATATCAAATCGTTCTCAGATCCCATTAGTTCCAAGTGTTTATCAGGAAAAAATGATAAACGGTCTTTATCTTCAAAAAATTTTGAATAATAAAAAATGGTATACCTATAGATATACAGGATGTTTTTCAACTTCAGATAAAAACTTTAAGGGTATATAGTTACTGACTAGTGGTGGAATCTGGATCCGGATAGTTTCGGATCCAAAAATATCCGGATATCTGGATAATTGAATGTTAAACTATCCGGATCTCGGATTCAAACCTCAGTAACGGATTTTGGATCCGGATCTGAGTATCAGATTTTGGATTTGAAACTGAGTATTGGATTTTGGATCCGAATCTGAGAATTGGATCTTGAATCCGGATATGAATATCGAATCTTGGAATCGGATTTTAGTATCCGATCTTAGATTCGAATATGAGTATGTCTTAATATGCTTATATGTTGAATAATACAAATTTGTATTTTTTTATTCATCATTTACGAAATAGGACGGTGAAAGTATAAATTATTTTTTGTTACATTTGCACAACTATCTGGCCATTTTAGAGGGGTTTGCCTTCACATTCAAAATGAAGAATCGGATCCGTAAACAAAACATCGATTCCAGATCCGGATCCAAATTAGGATCTGATTCATATCCGAATAAAATTTGCGGATATCCGCTTCAATATCCGAACATCGGATATCCGAGGAACCGGATATTTTGAAATCCGGGTACTCGGACCCAAGTTCTGTCGGATCCTCACAGCATTAGTACTGGCCAGAATGTGTAAAAAAGGTTAATCAACATACGTCTGATCTTCAATTGTTTTCGAGAAAGAGGATATTTTGTATTAGAATCGAAGAAAACAAAAAAGACAAAGATAACGATGGAACAAAATTTTGTCTATGCCAGTTAATAGACTATAAAATTTTTTATATAAAGCATTTTTTTCAATTTCTAAGACTTAAAAGTTATTTGAAAATAATATTTAACTTAGTATATTTTTAATTTGAAAAACAAGAGCACATCTAAAATAACGTCTTAGAGGTAAACAAAAAAAACCTTATTTAATCGAAGTCATAATAGTCGTTATAGTTCTCGGTATAGCAAAGGTATACTCTGTAAAATCTCCTTATATCTCGAAAACTATTGAAGATCGAACCCGTGTTGTGTTTTTTTTACTCATTTTGGTCAGTACTAGACAGGGTATTAATTTTTAAGTGGCTATCATTGCGATCTCGTGAACTATAAAAGATACGAAGTTGGTTAAATTAGCAGACAATCTCTATTTTACATGGGTATTTCAATGATAAATTGAAAAAAATTCAACCAGTGGTTCTCAAAATATGAATACCACTTTTTTATTTTAAATATAAACATATACTTTTTATTTGCTCACTCAATAGAGCTCGTTATTTTGAATCCAACGATATACAATTTTCATACCCTTACATAACATTTTTTTCGAAAACGCATTAATAAAGTTTTGAATTAATTCCCCCGAAATATGATATTAATAAGAGTGCCATGACTGAAAAAAGCGAATATTTTGTTTAATGCTACTTCAAAGATAAAGTTTATGGTACTGTGCATCCCGACGTACAACATTTAAAAGATTGTATTGAAGAAACATTAAGAAGTATTGATAGAAGAAAATTAAAAAAGAAAAAAATTAAAATGGAGAATTCAGTTATGTACTGATAAAAAAGGAAATAATTTTGAGCAGTTTTTAGAAATAATAAATCATTTAATTGAAAATAATATCATATTTTGCGGCAATTAATTCAAAACTTTATTTCTTTTTTCGAAAATTTTGTTATGTAACGGTATGAAAATTGTATATCGTCGGATTTAAATAAAGAGCTCTATAGAATGAGCAAATTAAAAGTATATATTTATGTATATTAAAATAAAAAAGTTGGTTTCCATATTTTGAGAACCATTGGTTGCATTTTTTTTCATTTTATCATTGAAATACCCATGTAAAATGAGATTCTTTGCCAATTTAACCAACTTAGTATCTTGTATAGTTTTCGATATCGCAATGGTGGCCACTTAAAAATGAACATCCGGTATACCGTTAAAGTTTATGCCTGAAATTACTAAACATTTGTATATATCTCATAAATGAACATACCTTTCACGTACACCATTATGGCACTATTTCTCGATGTCCTAAAATTCACACTCTCTCCATGGCAACAATAAAAGCCAGAATTATTATAAGTTACATTAAAAACAGTTATTATAGATTCGTAGTTAGTTGTGTTTCTTGTAGTTTTTGACATGCTTTTTGAGATAGAGTGATTACCCATCTAAACAAATTAAAAAATAAAAATAAAATGAATATATGTATAAGTCGTATACCTTTTTATTGATGGGATCAATAAACGTCCATTTTACTGGTTCTGTCCCTACACATCCCAAAGTAAAATTGACTCCTGTAGCAACGACAATATATTCTTTTTGTGGGAATATATCTGGTGTTTCATATTTTGAACATGCAGCTAAAATTTGATATTAATTTGAAAACAAAATTGCTTTATAATATTTAAATATTTAATTTTACTTCCAAATAATAAAAGAAATTTTATTATTAGTAATTTCAAATTATTCATTGCACGTAAAGAGATGATACTTCACTGTATAGAGTTTGCAAATAAACTAGATAAAAACAACGAGAAAAATCACAAAACAGGAAACAATAATATTGGGTGTACAGATATTTTTATTTTTGTGGTATTTTTACAAGATAATTATATTATTGACAATTTTACAGAAAAATAGTTATGTATCAGTCTTGGGAATAACTTGTTTTTCTGAATACATTTTTTCAGTAGATTCATAAATTTTGTTGTAACTCTGAAAAATATAAATAAATTATTAGTATGCGTCAAAACTTAATCTGATTGATGATTGACAACTAATGACTAAGATAATAATCAATGATCAATGATTCGATTGATTAACTAATGACTAAAATAATAATCAATGACTAATGAATAATGATTGATTATTTTTGTTATTTCTCGCAAAATAATGATTGATTAAGTACTTTTAGTTTTAGTCAAATAATCATTATTGAAAAAGATTTTTTCTTTGCAGTTGACATTTTGTAAAATACCAACGTCTGGAAATATTGTACTGTATATTTTTACTTCTATAGATAGATTGAAAACGTTATGTACAGGATGTTAAAAAAAGAGTAATAAATTTTAAGAGTACATATTATACATATACATTGCGATGTGCTTATACTCAATGAAAAACAATATTTTTAAAATGTAAAATTCGAGAAATTAAGAGCGTACATTTTAGTGCCACTGAAAAAAAGAATTAATCCCGTAACTAAAGTTGAATAACAAATAAATAAATTCATAGTTATTTTTTAAAAATTTTCGTATGGACCAGCGGCAATAAAAATGTACACTTCAAGAACCATACCCTTAATATTCTGAAGTATATATAAAAAAAAATTCCAACCTGTTTACAGGCTGTGCAGGATAACTTGTTTAGCATGGGGATCTCGAGAACTATAAGAGATAAGAGGTCGGTTAAATTAGACCAAAGTTGTCCCATTAGGGGGGCCATTTTAGTGGTTTCGTTTGTTCGGAAAAAAATCATAGGTCATTAGATATGGGTAAAAAAGTAAATTTTTCTATTTTCGTTTTTTGCTTGTAACTTTTTTATGTGAATTCAATTTAAATTTAACTTGCACTTTTTACAGGCACTTTTGTACGAGGAATTCATACACACCAAAAAAAATTTGAGTGGTAAAGTTACCAAACGGAGTGGTAATTGTAGTCAGTGTAAAAATCAACACCATAATTAGTAAATTTTTATTTTTGGTAAAATTTTATTCTGGTAAAATATGAAGCGTGTAAAAATATTTCGTACTACACTTAATTTTGTGAAACAAAGTAATTTTACACCATATTCATAATTTTCTCCAAATTTAGTGTATACTATAACATGTACACTAAAATGATAAGATTATTTTCC
The DNA here is from genome assembly GCA_951394225.1 of Harpalus rufipes. Taxonomy (NCBI): domain Eukaryota; kingdom Metazoa; phylum Arthropoda; class Insecta; order Coleoptera; family Carabidae; genus Harpalus; species Harpalus rufipes. The sequence goes on along the minus strand of OX596284.1, from coordinate 18,969,398 downwards.
CAGTTTTACACATGAATTGGTAATTTTATACAACGTAATTAATTTTACACTGTAAAGTGTATTTTTACACATTGATTTGTAAAGATATCGCTTCCATCTCAACCGTATTGCTTTTCACACGTGTCAGTGTTTACAAACAAGCGAGATGATTCTTGTTCGTTGCTTCATTGTTAGTTAAGGTCGTCGTCATCAGTAAGTTTTCTCCTGTTATGTTGTTAATATTCATGAAAAAAGGCGTAATAACACCAACAAAAATACTAATTAGTACTATATAGAGATACATGTTCATATTTGTGTGATAAGAAGTAAAACAATGTTGCCCTTCAAATTAAATAATAACAATCATGTTAAATGGGCAGTGATAAAAGAAAATGCCGACTACCAGGATATTGTAACATTAAGTAAGCGACACAATCTACGTTATTTTATTAATGGAGTATTATAAAACTTAATTAATAATTAAATAATACTATGTTTTGGATTGAATATACAACTTAAAATTTAATTAGACTGCTTAACGCATAATTATCAATAATTTTTAATGTTTTTTAAATTTTTATAATTCAACATTTTCCAATTACTGATTTCGTTTATAGCACAATTTTTTTTTCCGAATTTAGGAGAAGAAATATATTTCTTCGATAAAGAAGGAGTCCAATTATTAGAAGACAGTTTGTATTTCTATATTGCCGCAAATAAAAATTGTACAATTAATGTAGCAAATTTAAATGAACCAGTTTTTGAAATAGGTAACACACTAATATTTAGATTGGTATGTTGATAAGCAAATACAATGAAAATGATATTTTTTAGTAAATACACCGTCTATATCAACATTAACGGTTAATTCCAATACAACATCTGCTGTAGATATTTGCATGTGGATAGCTTCTTCTTCCGAAGTAGTACCAAGTCCTATAAGTTCAGGACATGAATCATTTGATAGACTATCTGAGCCCGATATTCAAAAATCAGATTCCCAATGTAATACACCATTTATTCATCCAAAAAAAAATTGGCGAAAATACAAATGTTGAGGTAATTAGCTGTTTTAATCTAAGTATTTGCAATACATTTTGTTTAAATAAACATAATTTCAGGATTTAAAGCAAACAATAATAAAAGAAGGCGGCCAAAATATTATTGATGAGTATAATAATAATGGAATGTTATCAAATAAAACACGTAGGCAACTTGTTAATACAGTAGTATATAATATATAATGATAAATAAATATGGACCGTCCTTACATAAGAACATAAAAATTGACTTCACTGAAACCACAGTAAACCTATTTCCGAACTTGAGGAACCCCTATTCAAAATACGGATATGTAAGTAAAATTTAATTAATTATCTACAAAATTCAAGCAACAAAAACATATAAAAGTATGGTGTTTATATAGGAGACGCTATATAATCCAGATGATGCATCAGGATATTTTGCCTAGCGCTTAACAACGGTCCTTCGAAATACGCCGGAAAAATGTAATCGCAAGAGGAAATTATCAACAATAACAAGTACCCCACAAAAACAAATTAAATATGATACCATACCAGATAATGATACGAATGCTAACATTGTTTACTTAAAAAATGCAGTTGTGAACGAACAAAAAGAGATAATAATAGAAAAAGTGAAAGAGACTATGGAATTTAGAAAAAACATTGATCCAAAACAAATTATTTCAATGTTTCCCAGATTTGACAATAAATGTTATATCATTCCAAAGAATATTTATTTAAGTTCTGTTATACATTAAATTTGTGTAATCGTTCAAAGACACGTTTTAAGTCCGACAAATGTTCTTGAAAAGTATCAGAGACGATTAAAATGTCATCCAGATATGTGAATACACTTAAATCACTTAAACCGACACGGAATTTGGCAATGAGTCTTTGGAACGTGGCTGGTGCATTTTTGAGTCCCATCGCCATTCGTTTGAAACGGTACGTTCCGAAACACGTCACAAAACAAGTCTTATCCCGGTCACTTTCACGAATGTTTACCTGCCAGTTCCCCGACTGGAGGTCTATGGTCGACATGTAGTTCGTTTTCTTCGAAGTCTGCAGCAAGTCTTCTATATTCGGCATCGGATATGTGTCTCCTTCGGTGACTGCGTTGAGCCGACGATAGTCCACACAAAGCCGTAGATCTCCACTTTGTTTTAGGATTAGGACTACCGGAACACCCCATGGTGACTCACACTCTTCGATGACGTCACTCTCTAGAAGTCTGTCCAATTCGTTCTTCAAAAATTCTTTCTTCGCAGTTGATATCTTGTATGGAGGTAATGAGATTGGTGGATTGTTGCCTGTACTTATGCAATGTTCAGCGAACGGTGTAGCTTCTTCAATCGGGTCGAAAGTTTTCTGATGATCTTCCAGGATCTGTTGCAGTGCTTCTCGTTCATCTGGTTGTAAGGCACTCCCCTCATCTGCACGTAAATTCCAAATTGAGATATTTGCTAAACTAGTAGGCTTACCCGCATGGTTCGAATCCTTTTTAATAGTCATACTGAGTAGTCGGATCTTCAATAAAGTACCATGTTCTCTGAGGTAGACAAATTGCAACACCAGCTTTTTCCAGGAAATCCACTCCTAGTAAAGTGGTATTTTCACTGTTGTCCGGTAAGACTAGAAATGTGGTTAACACTTCTTTCTCCTTTATCTTTACAGGAACTGTTGTCTTTAAAACGACTATACGCTGCGGTATGGAATCTGCATACGCAATAGTTACTTCATCTTCACTGAATTCTTGACCTGTTTGTACCAATACTTTATATAATGAACTACTTGCTATGTTTGCTTGAGCTCCTGAATCAGCTAAAGCGGTTCCAAACATTCCATTTATTTTAATGGGTAGAATAGGCCTGAATGTATTTTTATCGGCAATATTGGCAGTACAGAATGCCACCTTTTCTTGTTTTGGAACATTCTTCGGTGGATTACATTTACTACATTTGGATCTAATTACTCCTATTGTTCCACATCCATAACATGCCAAAGGACTAGTTTTGTCTGTCTGTTTGTTCGTTACTTCAGTTTTATTTGGAGATCCTCGAGGAGGTCCTTGTACCTCTGCCGTTTTCTTCCTACATTCTTCTTTAATGTGTCCAAACCGTTGGCAATATTTACACTTCGGCCGTTTATTCTTTGCTTCATTATTATTCTTGATCTGCTCTTTAGGCTTCTTGCTTCGGTTAGCCTCAAACATGGTTTGTTCAACAATTCTAGCTCTGGTAATTAGCTCTTGAAAGGTTGAGATATCTTCTCGAGGAAGTCGCATTCTTGATTAGTTTTATGGTGTCATTCCAGTCATTTACATCAGCCTTTATCCTTTGCCACCATGTTGCTGCATGATTTACTAAAAGCTTTGCGAGGTGCAAAGCATTTTCGTCTGATATTCCCATGCAATCTTTATACGTTTCGATTGAATCAACGAAAGCATCAACGTCTTCGTCTTGTCCTCCAAAACGAGCAGTGCACTTCGCAAAGCTACCTTTATTTGAATAACTTACATCACATGTATTTGATGCAGGAGTTGGCGCACGCTGAAGATTCATCATTTGTATTTGAATTCCACTAAGAGTTGAGCGATTTGGTCATTAGACATCATTACTACTGGAACTGGTTGAGTAGTAACCACCGACGTATATATGGGGGAGGGTTAGGGGGTTCAACCCCCCCCCCCATCGGTTTTATTTTGCCACATTTGATGTTAAGCTGGATATAATTTTCTTACAAAATTGGGGATTATGTACCTACTTAAAATGAAAACCAGAAATGGGCCGCAATGCCGGTGGGAATACGATTGCCAGGGATTGTCCCCTATTTCAGCTATCATTTGAGCGTCCCGTAAAGTACTGTTCGGGACGCCCAATTGTTCCGTATTTTGTGAGGAACGCAATTTAATTAACATTTAATAATTATACATTTTATATTGAGGAGTTCAATAGAATAATGACATTACTACTACTCAGTAATATAATATTTTTATTTAATGCAACATTGTATTTTCTGTTTTTGTAGTTATTGCTTATGCTCCCATCTCGCATCATAAAGTCTAGTAGAAGGGGCAACTATACGCTTTTGGAGCGTACCTACGCGTTTTCGTCATAAAATATGGATTTTAATTTTTAAGAATTTGTTAAATTTGTTTCATTGTAAAGAACTCTATATTTATCTTACATTGCATTAATAAAACACGTTTGACCTTGAAAATTTTCAAAAAGTCGCCTGCGGCGCATTTTTTTTATCATACATTTTTCGTCCAACCCTACCAGCATCCCCCCCTTAAGAAACCTATAGCTACGTCAGTTGTAGTAACATCTTCTTGCACATGTTCTTCGTCTGACGACATTTTCACTTATTTTCAATACTTCACTACTTCTTTAATTCGGTGATCAACACGAACACGTTCAACTGCTTCTGCGAATGCCTAAGTAGTGGTTCTCCAGCACACTTACTTTGCAATCGATTGCTTATTGTAACTTTGTCACGAATTAAATACTTTTTATATATAACCTACAAATGTTCTGAACAAATAACCGAACCGGTCCCACGTTGTTGCGCCACTGTTACGGGTTATTTATTTATCCGGAGGTTTTTTGTATCTTGCAACACTGGTTATTTATTAAAAACAAGAGTGAATGTCTATTTTACAAACGACTTTTAATGAAACACAAAAGACTTGTACATTTCAGCATAAGTAATATTTATTATTTTGTTATTTGCACACATTGCGCGGGAATAAATTTCTTGGCGTGGTAGCAGGTGCTGCCACCTATCGGGACTAGGGGTAACAACAGTTTTGAATTTTTGGCACTACAAATTGAAATTTTAAAGAAAAAGAAATCTTTCACTTTTGTCACTGACTTATCAAGAGTCACCTCATGGACAATCCAAGCTGCCGTGGAGAATGCCCTGAATCGTTGCTTTTACGTGATTTTAAAATTGGATACAATAAAACGAATAAATTGTGAAATAAATAATATTTATTTACTAAACTTTTATGGATATATAATAATATTTACAAGACACATTTAATTTATATTATAGTGAAATATATTTTAATTCTTATTAATAACTTATTCCTCAAATTTGTGTCTCGTCTCTGCCGGCATTGTCTGTCAATCATCGGGATGGGGCGTCTAGGTCGGTTCGTCTTTTATAGATTATCACTTGGAAATTTAAAAAACACATTCCGAAAAACATGAAATTTAAGTGTAATATTCCAATAAAAGGATTTTTTTGACGAGGCCAAACGTCTTAGAGAAGGGTTCAAGTCATATCCGGTTTGTAGGTCAAGTTTAGAAACAAATTTATGATATTTATAATGGTATCTTTGTTATTCAGATATATTTTTGCTTATATTTGTCACACATATAACTTACCAGTGATTTTTGGGGATGGTGTCTGTAATTCTCCAAGTCAAAATGGGGGGGGGGGTCCGTAGCACACTGGAATTTTGATAAAATCCATTCGGGGAAGTACTACTGGATAATTTAGTAATTTTTGCGGACGTACTAGCTAATTTGGAGGGTTGTCCAAAAATAATGATTCGATGCGCAACTACTTGTAAATTTTGATACCCATTTTAAAACCCAGTCAGTCGTTGTTGGAGTACCCCTTTTTACTTCCCCCTCCCCTTGGTCGAAAAATAAATACTTGGTCATTTTGAAAACATGATATACCACTGAAATTTAAAAAAAGTATTATTAGATATAAATAAACTATATGATATGAAACTTGCGTAAAGAACCATTTTACCCAGAATTAATTGATATTTTAAGTATATCTCAAATGAAGTATAATCTACCTATTTTCCAAGTTTTAAAACAATTGACCACGCAGTAGCTGAAATATTTGCAATTAAATTTGGCCATTTTAACACGTGAAGAATAGGAAATGGCAAAATAAACATAACATTTTAAATTATAACTTTTACATCCAAACCGACATTTAATTGAAAAACTAGTATGTTATAGAAGACCAATTAACGGATTTTATATAAATTTGAAAATTATTTACCACCCAGATTTAATTTTATTGCTTCTAGAAAATTATAATCTCAAGATAGGATAAATAGGTAGAATTATACTTGACAACTATGTACAAGCGTTCCAGATGGAGTATCAGTTAACAACGCCCAGTGTGGTATTAGCGAAGAAGAGGAAATATTTTTTAAATGGGTATTTTACGTGAAAAACATAAAAAGTTTAAACAGTATAATACTACTTTTGTAATTTTAAGAAAGAAATATATTAATTTATTTTGCAGTTCCGATTTGTAGTTTAGAACTAGTATTATATCTCAAAATATCTTATTACTTTTATACCCCAATGTACCAATAAATGTAGGAAAACTTCAAAATTCAAATTATTTTTTAAGCGTTTGTCTAGAAAAAGATGAGATTGACTAGGCAACTAATAACAATATAAATATAGAAGCAAAAAATTTCCTATCGCCCTTCCTTTGAAATAATGATGATAAATAGTCTGAAAAATAAAATAACTTATGAATGGAAATAATAAAGATATATAAATATTTATTTAACGTATTTTTTTAATACAAAGGTATTGTGAATATAAAACAAAAATCACATTTCAAAAAACAATATTTATTTAGTTTAAGACTTTTAGAGAAAATTGAATTTTAGACTAAATTATTGATTTTTACTTAAAAATTCAACATATTTTTCTAAAACTCTTACACGTGGTTTATTGTTGCCGATTACAATTTTTGATAAACGATTGGACATTTTCACGATTTACACAAATGTCAAAATTAAAAATGAAGCTCTCAACACAAACCAGATATTAAAATATTTCTGTCCTTGTCTAAGTGCGACGTTGCCGCAGTTATTCTACATTCATACTTTAAAAAACTTTTCTACGGAAAAATAAAGAAAATTCATCTGTTACAGTGTTTGATATTAGCTTTTAACTATTTTTTACACAATCTGTGTATACAGGTGTTTCAGGACTAGTGTAACAAACTTTAACAGCTTATTCCTGAGGTCATTTTGAGCCAAAAATGTTATATGAATATAGGTCCTATTCCTTCTAGTTACCAAAATACAAGAGGTTGAAGTTCTATAAATGACACGAAATTTTCTAATTTTTGTAATCAAGGTACCTACTTTCGGAATACAAGAGTTATTATTGAAAAGTCATACCTTATTTGTATTAATTAATTAATTGTCTTAATTAAAACTTGTTGTACTTTTGATTGTATTTTTGTTTCATAATGGATGGTTATAGTACTGCTGAATATGCAGATATGATTTTTATTTATGGATTATGTAATGGTAATGCCCGTTATGCGTCCAGAGAATACCAAGACAGATCCAAATAGACGCTAACCTTCCCATCGCCTATTTGCGCGCATTTTTCAGCATCTACGTGAAACTGGATCAACACCTGTACGGGGAGGTGTTAAAAATGATGGCATTGGTGTTAATAATAACGTTGAAGGTGAAGAGAATGTAATTGATGCTGTTCTCGATAATCCTGAAATCAGCACAAGACGCATCGCTGCTCAATTACACATGTCTCACAGCACTGTTTGGCGGATATTAAACCGTGAGGAATTACATCCCTCTCACTTTCAGCGAGTTCAAGCACTGCAGCCCGGAGACTATGGTCCTCGTTTATAATTTTGTCGCTGGTTTCTCCGTCAAAATTTAAATGATCCTGACTTTATTTCCAGAGTGTTATGGTCTGATGAAGTCCAATTCACGAGAGATGGAGTAAACAATTTCCATAATTATTACCATTTATGGAGCATTGAAAATCCACATGCGATTGTTCAGTCCCGTTTTCAGCAAAGATTTAGCATAAATGTCTGGGCAGGAATTTTCAATACTAGATTACTAGAAATTGAAGTTTTAATTGACCGATTAACAGCTGATGGCTACAGAAACTTTCTGGAAAACAGACTACATGAAATAATAGAAGATGTTCCACTTCTTGTACGACAACAGATGTGGTACCAGTATGATGGTGCTCCTCCTCACTATGGTAGACAAGTAACTGAGTGGTTAAACCAAAATTTTCCCAATAGGTGGATTGGACGTGGAGGTCCAAACCTTTGGCTTGCAAAATCTCCAGAATTAAATCCTCTTAATTTCTATCTATGGGGACACTGGAAACAAGAAGTTTATAGGGTACAAATAAACACGCGTGAACAGTTACTTGAACGAATTATGAATGCATCTGCTGCCATTCGTAACGATCAAAATGTAATTTATCGTGTATATGATTCGCCGATGTTAAGCATGCATACTGAACTCGTATGCAGGCGCGCATTTTGAGCACTTGCTGTAATTTTTTTAAAACTATTTAATAATTGTGTCATCGTATGTTTTGTTGTCCAAATCGTATTCGTTAATATTAATAAATAAAATTAATTAATACAAATAAGGTATGACTTTTCAATAATAACTCTTGTTTTCCGAAAGTAGGTACCTTGATTACAAAAATTAGAAAATTTCGTGTTATTTATAGAACTTCAACCTCTTGTATTTTGGTAACTAGAAGGAATAGGACCTATGTTCATATGACATTTTTGGTTCAAAATGACCTCAGGAATAAGCTGTTAAAGTTTGTTACACTAGTCCTGAAACACCCTGTAAATATAATGTTGAAAAATATGTTTTTGCAAATATAAAAACTGCATTAGCTTAATTTTTATTTCGTACATAGAACAAGTGTCAGAGTAGAATATTTTAATTTCCAAATATTTAGTTTTAAATACAGCACGTACGCATGAGATTAGTTTTCAACAGATCGAAGCGTAAACAAAGATATTAGAGCGCACGTGGCTGTCCTTTGTTTATGTTAGGGTGAAGTGATAAGATTTGGCTGAGAGGTAGACTGCAGAGGTAATATTCTTCATTATGTGGTTAACATTTGTGTCGGGTGTTTGTTATCTGGTGTGTGATTCTGTGACAAAGGATTATTGAATAAAAAGATAAGTGGTACCGTAGTGGCTTGTATTTTCTTTAATTATATTGCTATTAAGTTCAGTAATATAAATATATGTATGATTGATGATGAACAAATGTGTGGTACCGTATTAAGGAGTATAAAGGTCAATTGTTGCGGTGCTCCCTGGCCCATCGTAGGGATCGAGATAGATTCGTGTATTATACCACAGATTCAAAACACTATAGTGTTTTGAATCTGTGATTATACTCAAATCGGACATGCAGCTAATGCACGTCATCATTTAGGGGAAAAACATGACTACATTAAAATCACTAATATGGAAAATTGAAATAAAATTTCAGTCATTTTTAATTGTTAAAAAGTGTATGGCCTTATAGAATTATTATTAAGATGTATAGTAGAGTTCATTATTTATCGTATACGATATGAATAATATATAAATTATGTATATCTACTTTATTTTATTCATTTATTTTTTGCTACACTTGGCAACACTGATAATTTGTATGTTTATACGTTCCTCCGCGATTTATACTTTCAAAGGTTATTATTTGACAATTTGAATTACATCGTGTTCAAAATATTTTTCTTCGTTGTGTCATTTTATTTCCATTCTTGTTTATTTTAAATCAGTCTTTTTTAAGACTACCACAGTTTTTATTCATTCGGTTCAGTTTTATTTGAACTTGTGTCATTTTCATTTTTGTTCGTTTTTATTATAAATCAGTCTTTTGCAAGACTACCACAGTTTTTATTTATACGGTTCAGTTTTATGTGAACTTGTGTCTTTTTCATTTTTGTCAACAAAATGTCAAACAGTTCAGTTGGAAAATATTATACAGGGTGTTAATAAAAAAACTTTACATACTTTAGCAGGTGATAGTAGAGATGAAAACAAGAAAAAAATTCTAATACACTTAGGTCCAATACTCATTGGTTTTTAGAAAATTTATGTATGGAATTTGTACATAATACACAGGATTGACGGAAGGTATTGTGCTGGCCACATCAGATTTAACAACTAAGGACTCTAGGTGTTTACGATCAATTGTAAACAATTGCAGCCGTCGTCGGAGAAACTCACGCACTTGATCGTAAACACCTAGAGTCCTTAGTTGTTAAATCTGATGTGGCCAGCACAATACCTTCCGTCAATCCTGTGTATAATGTATAAATTCCATACATAATTTTTCTTGCAAAAGATTCTAAATTTCCATACATAAATTTTCTAAAAACCAATGAGTATTGGACCTAAGTGTATTAGAATTTTTTTCTTGTTTTCATCTCTACTATCACCTGCTAAAGTGTGTAAAGTTTTTTTATTAACACCCTGTATGAATGATACCATATTAAACTAAATCACCCCCCTTTGGTTAGACTTTAACTATTATATTCTAAATAAATGTTTGATATTAGTAATGTTATCTTCATTTTACTTTTTTCTTAATAATTTACTAACATTTACTGACAATTTAGTTAATATGTTTTATTTATTACAGTGTGAAATAAAATTATTTTCCGGAAATATCACGAAAGTTTGTAATACAACTGTATGCTACATGTATAACTTTTTTCAATACGATTCCCGAACCTATCTAAACTTACCAGTTCATGATGTCACACATCTAGTTACTTTTATTAATGACGTGCATTGGCTGGATGTCCGATTTGAGTATACCCTATCTCGGGCCTCCTGTTGAGGTGCAACGTGGGAAACGCTAGTTGCGGTGCTCCCTAGTGCATCAAGGGATTTTGGATCAGTTGCTGAACCACTGATCGGCGAACGATGCGAGATTATTATTTATTTAATTAATTGTATTTGAGATATAGTAATATTAACCACGTCTGTACTACTCACTGAATTATTTATATTCACGGAGGGTTTTATTTACAGAACCTGACCGCTCCCATCACTGACGAGTCGCAGTGGCCTGACTACTGACCTGACACCATATTATATCATTCTTATTATTATTTTTATAAAATTTATATTTGTATTCTACTATATTACATATTTTATTAGACATCATCACTTCACTACTCTCTCACTCACACATTTTTAACATCTCAGAAATGGGATAACATCTCAGAACTGGGATCAGAACCTGACAAATTCAAAATTTAAATACTAAAATTTAGAATCCGTATAAGTCAATTTAATTTAAATTTGTAATTACACAAATACCAATTCATCAATAATAATTAAGAGACGGGGAAATCGCAGAAATATTTCTCAGTTAGTGAGCCAGGAGGAAAGTAATACTATCGCTACTATTGTGTCTAATCCAGAGGCAACTGAACAGTCAACTACAACTACAAGTAGTAATCAGTCACATGTTTCCGAGGATTTACAGGTAATATTAAATATAATGTTGCAACTAACCCAAAATGTTTCGGCTATGCAACAAAATCTGGCTTCAACTTCGTCTGGAAGTAATACTAATAACGTGGGGCGTGAAAATCTACCGTATTTCGATCCAGAAAATAAAATGCAAACGATGGAGAAATGGCTCAAAACAGTAGATGAATTATCGTATGTTTGTGGTTGGGATGAACGAGCTAAGATAATTAACGCGACTGCAAAATTGAAAGGATTAGCGAAAACTTGGTATGAATCACTGTCAAGCATAAATCATGACTGGACAACATGGAAGAAAATGTTGATTGATGCATTTCCGAGTCGCGTGAATTACTGGCAACAAATAAATGAAATGGTACGAAGATACAAAAACCCCAACGAGACGTATCTTCACTATTATTATGAAAAACTGGCAATGTTACACTCACTACAAATTTTTGGGAGTAATGCGGTATCGTGTATCATTGGAGGCATGATCCTATGGTACAAGCTGCTGCCAGAGCCGGACAATATGCAACACCAGAACAACTATTCAACTTCCTGCGTACTACGAAGGATAGGACAGAATATGCGAGACCCGATAAAAATATACACAAATACAAGCGATCGACTCATCCAGGTTTATGTGTGAAAACAAAAGATTTACATCGTCCAAGTACTTCAACAAACCGTTTTCAAACACGTCCCAAATTGGTTTGTTTTGGCTGTCAACGTCCTGGACATCGCCGAACAGAATGTCCAAACGTAAATCGAAATCCATCAAATCCAACTTCTAAAACAGGAAATCAAGGAAAAGGTGAATCTATTAATTTTAATTTTATTACTAAAGTAGATAGTAAATATTTTAAGAATGTGAGGTTGAATGATTGCGAAATCCGAGCATTTATTGATTTGGGGGCAACATGTAATACCATACAACAAACAGAAACAGAGAAATTATTATTAACACCGGACGTCAAAAATAAACGAGTAATTCGCGGTTTTGCCGATAGATGTACCGAAACTGTTGGACTATTAACAAAACAAAAATTACAAGTTGACCAGGTAACGGATTTAAAAGATATTCATGTAGTTCCGGATCAGGTACAACAAATACCCATGATTATTGGTCAACCTTTCACTGAACTTCCAAATGTGCACATCATAAAGAATCATAATAATTTACTAATATTTAACACTAAAACAATGATAACATCACTACCGGCATGTAAAAATGAAAAAGTAACTTTCAAAACAGTAGAGGCTCTAATCATACCACCAGGATACGTTGGTCACATAAAAACAATCGCGGACAAACAGGGTGATGTTTTTATTGAAACAAGTCATAGGAATAAGCCAGGCGAAGAACATATAATTCCAAGTAATGTCTGTCATATTGAAGAAAATTTAGAAGCCATAATGACAATAATTAACGTCTCCCATCAGGAATTATATATCAAACCGAATAAAGTTGTGGCTAGAGGATATATCTGTCATCTGAATGATAAAGAACCTGAAGAATCATTTGAAGTATATACAATAATTATTGAAGAAAATGTAAATATTGGAGAAGAATTAACATTAGGGCAAAGACAACAAGTGCTTGAATTGTTACAAATATATTCGGACCGATTTTCATCTGGAGTAAAAGGTTTAGGCTGCACTAATGCCGCAGAAATGAACATTCATTTAACAGACGAAATTCCTATTACATACAGACCGTACCGTATGGCACCACAAAATAGAACAAAAGTAAAAGATATAGTTGACGATCTTTTAGAATCTGAAATAATACGAGAATCCAACTCAGCGTTCGCATCACCGGTCTTGCTGGTAAATAAGAAAAATGGAGAGGAGCGATTATGCATCGATTATAGAAAATTAAACAAGAAAACAATATCCGACAGGTTTGCATTGCCAAGAATCGATGATCAACTAGGTCAACTACAGGGATTGAAATATTTCACCGCACTAGACATGACATCAGGACCCTGTTTCATAAAAATTACTAGTCGACAAGTTACAAGTTCTAAGTGACAAGTGACAAGTTCTAGTAATTTCTGTTTCAAGAATAATTTTTGACTACTTGTCAGTTTTCCAATATTACTAGTGAATTTTTACAAGTTGACAAGTTTGAAACCATAGTTTCATAGTGAATGTAATATGGCAAAAAATTCTATTAAATTGGCGTTTCTTCGAGAAATTAAGGAACATAAAGACATCCTATTTGGCGCTTTTTCCACAAATTTAACAAAACATATGAAATGTGAAAAATGGAAATTAATCCATGAATTTGCAGTTTCGCACGCATTAATTTCAAATGAGCAGGACTGGCAATATTGCCGGGATATATTATGGCCAAATTTAAGAAAAAGGACACTGGTAAATGCTTTTGTTACAGTCTCACTTTGCAGTATAATAAACCATTTTTTTGGAAGACAATCTAAATCGTTCGTTAAATTCATACGATTGTTCCATATGTTCATAGGGCAATCTTCTTCTGAAAATCCTAGCCCGTCGAAAATTAACATAAACCACTTCCTCTTCTGAATCACTGAACCACATTTTAACTCTCGCTAAGAGAGGTATTGGATTCATGCTAAAAATCGCATATCCAGATTTTATTGAATAAGCACGTTTTAAGGTCCCTACAATCCGATTTTAACACTTTTACGATGATGTCTGTGTGTGTGTGTGTGTGTGTGTGGATGTATGTGTGTGTGTGTGTGTATGTATGTAGGATGTTGGAAGGACGATTACTCAAAAACTATAAGACTTTAAATTTGTTTAACTACGTATTTCCCAATCGGACATTCATGGGAAGATCTGAAAAGGTTTTGGTAACAATTGAACAACCGGAAGTAGAAGATTCTTGAAAAAAAATCTTCTAAATAATATTTTTTGAAATTTTTTCTTGATAATATTAAAGAAAAATAAATTTTCTTTCTGATACATTTAAATATTTTATAATATATTCTATAGATTTAGAGATAAAAGAAATATAATATGTAAAATAATCTGTTATAATAAATTTTACAGCCGAAAGAATGGCCATGGAAAATAGTTGAAAATTTAATTTTTTTGTAACTGACAGATAAATGTCAGTGTCAGAAATCCGAAGACATTACTGAAGAGTTTTTCTGGGAAGTACATACATTATATTATTTCTTAATGTATTAATAGAATTGGAAACATTTCGAAAAATTAGAAGAGGACAAAATTTCTTCATCAAAAATGAATTTAAAATTAAACAATCTAAATATATATGGAATAGATATATGCGTAAGTAGAATTTTTGGTGTAGAGTATACAAGAAATGTTAAATACAATAGGGAGCGAGCAGTCATATGATTTTGTTGGCCTTGACAAGCAGATATGGAGGCCCATGTCAGAATGATAGCTAGTAATTATGTATAAATTTCTCATTGTAAATTTAGTGATTTTCCAATTCCATGTGGAGCAGAATTAAATGTTAAATATCTAAGGCATACAAGTAAATTTTAAACTCCTGGTGATAAATTGACGTAAATTTAGAAAATCTTAAATTTTTTAATGAAAAATTCTAACATTTGACATCTATGTACATAATTACTAATTATCATTGTGAAACGGACCCACACATCTGCTTGTGAAGCCCAAAAATGTAACATTACTGTTCGTGCCCTATACTTATGTAACCAAAAAAAGGAAGTGGCGAGAGGTATTGTGCTGGCCACAACAGATTTTTTAAATTGCAAAAGAAAATTGCTATAATTAATTGTCATAAAAAAATTCAATTGTCAACTTGTAATTTTCAAATGACCAATCTTTCATTCGTGGTTACTGTTCACTTGTAAAATACTAGTAGTAAAAACCAGAAAATATTTTTTGAAACGCTACACTTGTAAACTGCAAAAATATACTTGTAGAAACGGACTAGTTTACTTGTCACTTGTAATTTACACTTGTAGGTTTTTGAAACAGAAACTTGTCAAATTATTAGTTTCACAAGTTCTACAGTGGTAATTTACAAGTGTAGAAGTTTTATGAAACAGGGCCCAGGATACTATCAAATACCAATGGCTGAATCTTCCAAATCAAAAACTTCATTTATTACACCCGATGGACAATACGAATTTAATCGCATGCCTTTTGGACTTACAAACGCACCAGGGGTTTTCCAAAGATTGGTGAACAAGATATTTTCTCCAATGAAGAACGTTGCGACTGCATATTTAGACGATACAATTTGCCATGCTAAAAATTTCGAAGAAGGATTAGAAAAGTTAAGGAAAGTACTGGACACGCTACGCTTATACAAATTAACTCTAAATCTCAAGAAATGTTATTTCTTCAAAACTATAGCTTATTTAGGATTTGAAATTAATGCTGTCGGTGTTAAACCTGGAGAAGAAAAAATAAAAGCTATTGAAAACTTCCCCGTTCCAAAGAATCAACATCACGTGAGGCAATTTATTGGTTTAACCGGCTTCTTTAGACATTTTGTAAATAATTACGCAACGATTGTGAAACCAATAACTATGCTAACCAAACAATCACAACCTTGGATTTGGAATGAAGAACAACAAGCTGCAATCACGAAATTAAAACAAATTTTATGTAATAAACCAGTATTAACACTTTACAATCCTGAAGCAGAAACTGAAGTACACTGTGACGCTAGTAAAATTGGACTAGGAGGAATCCTACTACAAAAACAACAAAATGGGAAATTACAATCGGTATCATACTACAGTAGACAAACAAACAAACAAGAATCTATTTATCACTCATATGAACTCGAAACATTAGCCGTAGTAGAAACATTGAAGAAATTTAGAACATATTTAATAGGAATCCAATTTAAAGTAATTACCGACTGCTAGTTCAAAAAGAGATCTTCTCCCAAGAATTGCAAGATGGTGGTTACAATTGCAAGAATTCTCATTTATCGTAGAGTATCGACCTGGAGTTAAAATGGCACATATTGATGCACTTAGCCGAAATCCAGACGAAACAGAATTGGAAAGCGAAGAACTACTACAAATCTTTTACAAAGAAATAGACGATTGAGTATTGGCGGGACAGATGACAGACACGAAATTGAAACTAATAAGAGACATATTACTTAAAAACCCGACGACAGATTATGAACTGAAAATCCATAAGGAATATAAATTGAGGGATGACAGAGTACACCGAAGTACCACAACAGGACTAAAATGGGTAGTTCCAAAAGGAATGAGACACCAAATAGTAAGAGACTCTCACAACAACTTTGGACATTTTGGTGTTGAGAAGACTATAAACAAACTTTCTGAATACTATTGGTTTTTTAACATACGAAAGTATGTTGGGAAATACATAGAATGTTGTATTAACTGCATATGTCAAAAGAGACCAACTGGAAAGAGGGAAGGGTTAATGAACCCAATCGAAAAAAAACCGATACCATTCCACACACTACATCTTGATCACTTAGGACCATTTAACAAATCGAAAAATAGAAATCAGTATCTTGGTAAGATGGTAGACGCCTTTATTAAATATACTTTCTTATAACCAGTGAAGGACACAAAAACTAAACATGTTATTCTACATCTGAAGAAAACATTCAATACATTTGGAACCCCTACCAGGATTATTAGCGATAGAGGAACTAGTTTTACATCGAAAAAGTACAAAGAATTTTGCGATAATCATGGAATCACTCATATTATGAATGCAGTTGCTACTCTTCGAGCGAATGGTCAGGTGGAAAGATGCAATGGTACAGCTCTAACAGCATTAGCAACAACTGCAATGGACAGTGACCGATGGGATAATGATGTACCATCTGTACAATTTTCCATAAATAATACCGTATCAAGCGCTACCGGTAAAACTGCTAGTGAATTAATGTTTAGCTATAGACCACGATCTGTAGGTGATGCAAAATTAACGACTGCTATACAAGAAGAACGGCCCACCACTTCCGACATCAGTCAAGTAAGAACAGAAGTTGCATAAAAAATAGTAGAAGATCAAATGAAGCAGAAGACGCGATATGATCGATGAGGCGAATGTACAAGTAGAAAACTACGACCGAAATATGATGGATCATTTGTCGTGGTAAAACGACTTCCCGGTATGTCGTCAAAGAACACAAAGGATCAAGGAGAAGTTCACGAAAGAAGTACGACAATAGCCGTGTTCCTTCGGGCTGTGATTCGCAATCTAAATCATCATAGTGATCATGATTAAGAACAAGTATGTTCTTTTGTTTCCTATTCGTTATCCCAACTTTCTCATTTTGTGATCACTAGACAACCTTCCCCTTTCCCTTCTGAATCATCCTTTTTGGGTGATCACACAGATTCATTTCAGAACAAATTTAAAAATGGCTGACGACAATAGGTTTTCGAGCGTAGAAATTTATCAATGTGGGGTTTGTTACATCAAAGGAAATATGATTTTCCTACAAAAGTATGTAATGACCCACCATACTTTTGAAAACAAAGAAAATATGTTCCATAAAAGATTTTTCTTAAGCAAACATACTTCATATAAAACCAAAATTATTTTTTTACTTCTATATGATCCATTTTTAATGTGCAGAATATAACACTTGACAGTAGATTATTTATAAAATAAAATAAATTAGTAAAAATATGATATTTGACGCTAGATGGTGTTTATATTATTAAAGTTGTCTTCTTGATATAATTTTTAAATCATGATTCAAAAGAATCACGATTAAATTAATCAGGATTCACAAAATCACAATCACAGTCCGAAGGAACACGGCTTAAGTAGTAGCCTTTGATCGTATGAAACCATGGGTTCCTCCAGGTGGAATTTCCGATTCATCTACATCCGATTCGGAAGATTTGTAGAAAATATTCTACTCTGACACAAGTTTTTGAATAGGTACACTCGAGTGACAACTACCTTAATTTACCCTTCGAATTTAGCCCCTTCCCCTGTGTTCAGACTGTTGCTATAGTCTCCAAAGTCTTTTTTTGTGAGATTTATGTTTATATAAAATATGTAGAGGAAAAGTAAAGTACAAATTATATTAAAATCAAAAAAGTATTCATTTTGAATGTATTTTGAAATACAGTTCGTACATGTTTCAGATTTATTTTGTTCAACAGTAAATAAAATATCTAAAGCTTATAAATATTAAACTGAAGTATCACGTATACCATTCTTTCTTAAATTAAAATCATAATTATCATCGCAAATATTCGATATTACAGTAAAATAGTCTGGGGGACTCAACGAATTAAAATAATCAGGATTTTCTGTTTCATCTTCAACCGAATCCTCCAATTCCAAGTATTGCTACAAATAATATTTACATTAGATGATACAGCATTTATTCTTACAAATCCGGCATTTCGGTGTATACTTTCAGTTTATTTTTTTAAAGATATCTGATCAAGTTCATTTGTATTTTATTTTCAATTTTGAATGATTCTACTATACTATAACATATTTTTAATAACAAAATAACAGTAGTATCTTATGTACTCTCCATAAGAGTAAACGACACTTCTGAATTCGACAAAATGGGCGGAGACGGAGCTAAAATCTTAACTCATACAATTCGAATATGACCTTGGTCAGACATCTGTAAATAAATAACTACCTTATGCGTGTTTCCAAGATATGTTTTAAAATTTTCAACCAGTTCTGAAAAAGAGGGTCTACTTATAGGCTTGATGTCCCAACAAGCTAACATGATTTGATAACTGGAAAAGAAAAAAAAATACATTTTGAGTACACATATATCTGGGTTGTAGAATGTATATTACATTTCTTTTGTACAATATTGAGGTTGTTGCATTCTATACCCTTCACAGATTTGGTGGAAGAATTTAAAATCAGTTTCCATCTCAGGGTATGGTGTTTTCCCTAAAGAAAATAACTCCCATAATACTATACCATACGACCATACGTCTGATTGTATAGAAAACACCCCGTCCCGTATGGCTTCAATTGACATCCATTTAATTGGAATTGGGACCTATCGAAAATATAATATATTTAGCAACTACTATTATTTATACGACAGTGAAGGAATAAGCTATTCACTATTTTTTTAATATATAATTTCATGGAGTCTCGTGGCCACGTTCCAGAGTGTCTGGTCGCGAATCTGGGGACCCGGGTTCGATCCCGACCGACGCCAAAAATTACTTCGAGTTTTAATGGCATTAAATTGACCCGCACGGTACAAATATTTCATCATTACCTATGTCTGTGTACAAAGCAGATTGGCACACCCAGCAATGGGTAATATGTCGTGATGATATATAAGTATAAGTAATACCTGAACACATTAATGGTGAAAAACTGGTGAAAAAACTATTATTAATAAGCAGAGCTGGGACCAGTACTCGAAAAAAAGTATTTAAGTACTAAATACGAAATACTTACAAGAAAGTATTTAAATACTATGTAAAGTAATACTTTAAGTCAATTTTTTGCCAATTTTTTAATGAAATCAGTTAAAATATTACAAAAAAATATCGAATTTAGTAAGTTATATCACTCTCATCTAATAACACAGTCAAAGTAGCCCACTAATTTTAAAGTACTATATACCTATTTAAAAAATAGTACCTATATTTGTGGAACAAGTGAAGAAGTCTGTCCACATGCGTGTAAAAAAATCTGATGTGGCCAGCACAATACCTTCCGTCAATCCTGTGTATTATGTACAAATTCCATACATAAATTTTCTTGCAAAAGATTCTAAATTTCCAGTAATATTATTTCATGCAAATGGCACTTGACACTGACATTTTCTTCTTCTTTAGCTTTTCCCATTCGTTACGGGTCGCTAATTTTTATTTTTTTCTTCCATTCATTTGTTTTGCGGGTCATCCTCATGTCAAAATTTTTCATTCAAAATTTCATTTTTTGGTATTTTATGATTCCTTTTCTCGGCAACTGAATTTCACACCCCTGGTAATAAATAAACCACATGAAATAAGAAAATCATGAAATTTTGAATGAAAAATTATGACATTTGTCAGTTATGGACGTAATTAATAGCTGTCATTTTGACACGAGTCCACATTCGTATCTGCTTGCCAAAGTCAGTAAAGTCACGTCACTGCACGCGCCCTACATATAAAAGATCCTATATTTCCAGTTAAATTATTTAATAAAACTATGCAAATTGCACTTGACACTAACATCTTGTTCTTCTTTAGTTTTTCCCATTCGTTAGGGGATCGCTATTTTTTATTTTCTTTTTCCACTAATGTTTGTTTTGCGTGTCGCCCTCATTCAGTTCCTTTTCTCTTCTTTCATCTTATATTTGGTCTTTCTATGTTTCTTCCACCTTCTGTTATAAGCTATTCATTCTTCCAATATACTCATCTCTCCTCATGACATGTTCAAACCAATGTAATCTTCTCTTATATCTTTCTAGAAACGTTCAGCACTAAAGTTATTTCCCTTACTTACCTTACTTCATACATTTACTATTTACTGATACTGACATCTGTCAATTTGAATTACCTGAATATATTAGCAGTTTCCATGGTTAAGTTAGCATAGCTGGATGAATTATAAAATTTATTATCTTTATAATTCTTTAACTCTATATCTGTTGAATATGAAATATAAAATGCAATCAAATCGTATAGAGAATAATATATTCTTTAAGTTATAATAACATTTAACTGAGTTTTTCAAGAAAAACTGTTAAAATCTTCAAATGAGGGTACTTCCGGTTGACCAATTATAACCAAAATCTAATCAAGTCTGCATATGGTTGTAAGGAAGAGGAATACGCAAGAATTGTAATTTTTGGAATTCTAGTATTGGAGATATCGTGCACGAAAAATCGGTCACATACACACACACACACACACACACATACACACATACACACACACACGCACACAAGAACACACACACACACACACACACACACACACACACACACATACAGACATCATCGTAAAAATAGTAAAATCGTACTGTAAAGACCCTAAAACGTGCTTATTCAATGAAAACTCACCACCGAATTTTTTGACCAAAGACAATACCTTCCTTACCTATACCTAGGTGACGGAAGGTAAAAAGCTTCACGCATAAAAAATGTTTTAAAATAAACTCCATAAGACATGCATTGCATTTTACGCTGAATAAATAAGTTGTTTAAAATGTTCATAATAGTATACTGCATTACGTCTTGATTTATCTTTATTTAAGTCTTCAACTATTTGATTAAAACTATAGATATCGAAAACTTTAGTAATTTCTTATACTTGCTCAAACCCGTGTTGACAGTAGTGCACAAAACACACAGCCATATGTTCTTGCGCATAGGTACCTGAAGTATTTAGTATTTAAAGTATTTTAGTTACTGTAAATACTTTTGGATACTTTAAGTACCAAAAAATATTTTAAATACTTTTATGAAAAAAATATTTTAAGTACAGTACTAAGTACAATTTTTCAAAAGTATTTTAAGCAGGGCATCGAACCCGAACCTGAACCGAACCAAAACCGGAACCAAACCGTAACATTTTAGTGAAGCCAAACCCAGAACCGAACCTCAGATATATTTTTCAGTTGAACTCGAGTCGGAACCGAACCGGGTATTAAAATTTGGGTTCAGGGTTCAGTTCCGGTTCAGGTTCATTTTCTGTTTGAAACGTAAGCGTAATCGAAATCAGGGACTAAAAACGAAAAATATTTCGTTCAGTTCTTATCCGAACGAAACCGAAAAATTTCGTTTCCGTTCTTAATGTTCCCACCTAAATATTTTCGTTTTCGTTTTCGTTCACAGTAGTTAAATACCGGTTAATACCGGTTATAACTATTAATGAGTAACAATTGATGAAAATATAGAAATATAATAAGTTTTTTTTTTTTATTAAACATGAAAATAAAACATACATATAAAGGAAAGATAATACATATATAAAAATAAGAAAAGCTTATGCTATGGCCTGATTTTTTTACGATAAAGAATAAAACATTAATTACATTTTATTTCACCTAACTAATAGTATGTTTTCAAGCAAATCTTCCTTTATGTTAGTTCTCTTATATAAGTACTTAACATAACTAATAAAACGTATACCGACAGTGTGTGCAAATGAAAATTATCGCAGTCAGTGTTCAATAGATGAAACTACGAGTATACCGTTTAACCTAACAAGTAACAGGGTTAGCTACTGGAGAGCAACTTTGAAAATCTGCTTGTTTGCAAATCAAATATCTGAAAATTCAATAATATTTGCCTGTAAAATATTTGCTGTAAATAAACTAAAATATTAAATAAAATAACGGTTAAAACCGGTAACCGATATAAATTATTTCGTTTTCAATCATGAACGAAAAAAATTTATTGCGTTTTCGTTTCCGTTTTCGTTCTTATAAAAATTTCGGTTTATTTCGTTATTTCGTTTTCGTTTTCGTTTCGTTCTTAGTCCCTGATCGAAATACAACCGATTACCGACGCCTTCACATCTTCAGCATCCGCGTTGCGGCCTGTGCTGATTGTGTTCACATTTTAAATAAAGACTTTTTATTCAAAAAACATTAATTCAATTTTCATTAGGTCGAACCGAATGCAAGAGTATTTGAATGATTAGAAAGTTATACTCATATAAATAAAAACTGTTTGAGAATGGCAGGTGTTCCGCTATTTTAAACCTTATACTTCTATTGGTTGTAAGAACCTCCTCCTAACGCGTTATTTGTTATACTGTGAAACACTTATAGGTGGCCTTTCAGTCACCAATCAACATATATTCATGTTCGTGGCGTGACGCTATAACAAAAGCCCTCTTATTTTAATTATATCATTTTATTTCTTTATTTAACATATATTCTCGCTTTTTTACTAATTTCGTAATTTCTCTTAATTCGATTTAGTTGTAATTGCCTATTCGAAATATATAGATTGTTGATTTACTCGAATATTTTCGTGCACTGCCGAAGTTAATAGAGAGATCTTATCTTACCATGTACCGCTTTATCAATGTTCTGTTTATTGTTTGAATTAGTGGTTATGGTTGATACTTATTGAACTATATGTATGTTTTTTTTTGTTTTGAATACCGCGTTAAGATGTCGAGATATTGTTCTTTTTATCATTATACGAAGAGTACGAATGATCACATTTAGTTTCCATAAGGTAATGCTATATAATTATTATCCTATTCTAAATTAATAAATATATCATCACGGCATATTATCCATTGCTGGGTGTGCCAATCTGCTTTGTACATATGAAAATATCGATAATTTAATTTTCGAATTGCTATATTTTACAATTTATAGATAAGTATTATATTTTAGTAATATTAACCATAATTTTATTACGTTATTGTTAACATACTATACCTTATTATTTTTCTTCTTGTAAATTTTACAGTCTTTCATATTTTTTGATAGTCCGAAATCACTAATTTTAACAATATTATCTGCAGATAAAAATACATTTCGTGCGGCTAAATCTGCATGTAAGATCTACGAAACAATATTAGTTAATATGTAATGTTGTCTAAAAAACTATTCTTACTTTCCTTGAGGCAAGATATTCCATGCCTCGGGCTATTTGAAAAGACCATGATACAAGATGTAGAGTAGATAGTCTCTCACTAAAAATAATAAATAATTAGTAATTGTATAATATATTCATGATATTATTTGTACCTGGTATTTAAATATTCTTCATTTTCTATTTGTTCAATTAATCCTGTTTCCTGGTTAATTAAATCTAAATAATTTTCTCGGTTTTGTAGTAAGTAATGTTGAAGATTTCCATATTTGCAGTATTCTACGATTACCATTAATTGTCCTAGCAAAAATATAAATCTTTAAAAAAAAAGCAATGGTTATAGGGGTCCTCCAGTCCTCCACTATTTTATTAAAAAACAATATTTTAAAAACTAATATATTTTTTTAAACTTTTATAGTCCCTTTCATACAGTTTTAAGGCCTAGGTAATTTAAATATAAATTATCCTTGTTATTAATTGCTATTATGATGGAGGACCCCATTGATTCCAAATTTCATAGAAATCAACAATATTTGTATATTATTACTTGCTGTTAGTGTTAGCTGTTCTGTGCAAGCTCCTAGTAAATTTACTATGTTGATATGTTTTCCAATATGCGTCATTACTTTCAGTTCAGAAATTAACACATTCAATCGCATATAATCTGTATTATTTTGCACCATTTTAACTGCTACAGTTTTAATTGTTTCGCCAGGGAATACACCAAAAATTTCAGCTTGAAATACAACTCCAAAATTACCAAAACCTAATTCATCCCCTAAGAATTAAAACATATTATAATTTTTATAAAATATGATTTCGTTTTGTATGAACCTAATTTTATTCTGTCGCGAGGAATATCCCATTTTCTATCATACGGTAATAATAAAGCTTGATCAACAATATTCACTTTTGGATTTAAATTTTTTATTTCGCCAGTTTCAAAATTTAAAATGCCCATTTGGATTAATTTATTTCGCAGATTCTAAAATATAAACATATATTTTATCTTATCAAATGATAGAATTTTTGGGATTCAGCTACGGTTATTACTTCAGTCTCGACTTAGACTTAGACAGTCTAAGTTATCCGTTAGGTTGTGTCACACGTTTTTTTTCACATTTTTTTTATAAATATTTATATATATATATATATATATATATATATATATATATATATATTTTATACCTATTGCGACTTTGTTAAATAATATGTTTAAATATTATATATTTTATAAAGACTATTTCCATGTTTAAATATATTATACACATAAATATTATGTACAGTATAAATTTATCAACTTCTGAAGAAAACCCATGTGGGGTCGAAACTGTGAAGACCATAGGCGCTGACTTTCCTATTATCCAGGGGGGGGGGTACATTTTTTTTTTTAATAAAAAAATACTATTGTTTTTATACATATATTATTTCATGAAATATGTATCTTATTAATAAAATAATTAAATAAAATACAGTTTAGTTCAAGTACGTATACGAATCTTATGTTTTTTATATTATTTTGTATATGTTACACCTAACAATGTTTTTTTTTAAAAAAAGCTGTTTGAAATTGCATTTAAATCGAGCTCATATTTAATTTTTGGATGACAAGTATAGCGACGTGATTTAACTTGTCTTGTTCTTGTGTCATTATTGTATGTGATACTGAAATGAAAATTGTGGATATAGTGGCGATTTATCAAAGAAGTTCCAAATGAAACTTGACCAGTGATGCAAATGCTATGATTAAAATATTTTAAAATTAATTAGATTAGAACGAAGCAAAAGCGCTAAAAACTGTATAGGGGAAGGGGGGCCAAAACATAGTTTCGACCCTTCTATATTTTCTCAGGGGGGGGCAGCGCCCCCTTTGCCCATCCCCATAGTCATGACTGAAGTAATAAATGTGGCTGAATTCTAGAAACTCTTTCATTTTATCAAAAATATCCAGCCAAGAAACAACCCATATACCATGTATTTTATCGTTATGTATAGTATAATTTTATTATGATTTTTATACCTGTTGTTTACGTTTTTGAATTAATAATAATATTGTTAAAGTAATGACCATTATTATAATAAAACATACTATTATGATCAAACTTAATGGATTCTTTTCTTCTAAAAGTAAAATTATAATTTTCAAAATACATACCACTAAAAATAAAATATAACTTACCTATTGGTACATTCAAAACTAATTTTCTTATATCCCAGTCAACATGTGAAGAAGCATTACAAACATATATACCTGCATTTATTTCTTTTATATATGGTAGTATTAATGTATTACTATCTTCAAGTATTACTTTATCATCCTATTAAATAAACGTTTTATGTAATATTTTACAAAAATGTTATGTGTTTAAAAAAATTAATTTTAGTTAATAAATTTACTTCACCTTTGTCCATTTAATTTTAGGAGGCGGTCTTCCATCAGCTTGACATACTAACTCAATAGATTCTCCAATTTTTAAATCAATAGTAGTACCATTCATGTTACTATACACAATTTCTGGTGCAGTCGAATCTTGAAACATAAACACAATTATATTCACAATAATATTATTGTACAAAAGCAGTAGACCTACTTTCTACTTCCAAGTTGAAAAGTGTTGATTTTATATGATTTTTAGATTGTTCCACGAAGCATACATATTGTCCTTCATTTTCAAATGAAGTGTTCTTTATTACTAAAGAAGTTTGTCCAATAGTTTTATACAAAGTTGGAATATATTCCATTTTCATGTCGAAAGATGTGTTTACATCTGGTGCAGACCAATACATATTAAAATCGATATTATGATCAATATCAACTTTACAATTTAAAATTGTGTCTGCACCATTAAACGAATGGTTGAATGGCAAATCAATAATAATTGGTTTTACATCAAATCTATCTGTAATTATAATGGTTAAACATTTTTTTCTAAATTAATACATATAAGACAGTACAAAAATTTAGGTACACCTGTGAATTTGCCCCTCGAAACTCATATACACCCAGTGGCGGATTCAGAGGCGTGGGAGGGGGGGAATTGTTTGTAAATTCAAAATTAAATTGTGATCAAAATAATAATTTATAATATTTAACATATTGAATCATTCAATATTATGACGAAAATTTCAAATTCGCTACACTTTTTTTGACGCGAATCTTTTTTGCGTACCGAGATGACGCTAGAGACAATATCCGCACCACCATGTAACCATGGAGGTAGGAATAATTATGGGAATTGGAAAGAGCATAAAATTGAACTATTATTGGCAAGGGGAATGTAACCCCGTGAGGATGGACGCAGGTACTATAGTAGTACCCATTGTTGTGGGAATTTGCGAAACATCTAAAAAAACCAATACAAAACACGATAGATATAATAAAACGACGCAAACGCTAAACATTTCCCCAACACACGTACACGTACAAAAACATGAAAATGAAATGCACAACTGACAGCAATAACCCTGTAACTTGAAACTGACATGGGACGTTTGTAGAGGGGGAAAGTAGCTTCACTAGCAATTGCAAATACTCCCTCCATACGAATTATTCCTACCTCCATGCGCAGCTCTCAACAGTGTTGGTAGTTGAAAGAAATTGAAGCACTGCCAATTTCTTCAAGAAGACTGGAGACGCCGGGAAGACATACAGAGAGACAGAGAAAGGAACTTGAAAGAAAGGGAAGTAATGTCTACGCATTGTCTAGAAGGCCATGTCAAGATGGAGGCAAGCATAGTAGTCGACTGGAAGAAAAACATTCCACCATCGCCAGGAAAACAATAGTCGATGATAGTTGGCAGCCCGATGGACTACGCAAGGACCAAGAAAATGACCCGACTTTGAAAATTATATTGAAATGGAAAACAAAAGAGGGCAAACTATTATGGGAAGACGTTGCACCACACTCACAGAATGTAAAATCGTACTGGGCGCAATGGGACTCCATGGTGATTGAGGATTGCGTGTGGTGGAAAATGCCGATGGAACTGAAAAGATAATTCAGTTGGTTATTCTTAAGAGTAGAGTACCAGACGTGTTGAAAGAGATCCATGACGGATCTGGAGGAGGCCATTTTTAAGTCAACAAAACTTTGGAAAGATTGTGTCAGCAATTTTATTGGGTTAACTACAAGGAAAATGTTAAAGACTGGTGCAAGAAATGTGTGGTTAACGTTGGAAGCAACGGTCCGTATAGACGACGAAGAGCTCCACTGCGACAATACAACGTTGGCAGTCCATTTGAGCGCATTACGATTGAAGTGGCCGGACCATTTCCAGAAAGCGAAGACGGAAATAAATACATCGTGGTTGTAATGGACTACTTCACCAAGGAGGTTGAAGCCTATCTATTACCCAACCACCACGGTCGCTGAAACATTAATCAAAGAATGTATATGCCGATTTGACGTACCACATAAATTTCACTCCGATCAAGGAAGAAATTTCGAGTCTTCCGTTTTCCAAAATATCTGTAAGATATTGGGAATTAATAAAACGAGAACGACTGCATTACTTCCGCAGTCCGATGGCATGGAAACGAATGAACAGAACGATCAACCGATATTTTTCAAAAGTAGTCTCTAACCATCAAAGAGACTGGAACCGACATCTTAATCTGTTCCTGATGGCTTATCATTCATTCGTGCATGAAACAACAGAGCAAACTCATGCGAACATCCAATTCGGGCGTGAGTTGCGCTTACTATGTGACTTGGTGTTCGGTTGTAAACCTGGGAAAGATCTGGCCAGGGATTACGTTACGGACTTACGAAGAAGAAAGGACGACATTCATGAACTTTAATCGTCTAGCCTATTTCGCCGGTAACAACAATGAAGACCATCATGGAGCAACGGTTCGTCGGATCATAGTTCCGGAACCGACTTTTGAAGACTTCATGGAAAAGTATTCCTTTGGTCACAAGACACGGTATGGCGTGACGAAAGAGGAACATCGAGACCTGTCCACCGTATCTTCAGATTATTCCCTCGGCCACTGCGTATCAGAAGACTTAAAGATGTCCCGCGGCATAGCTTCAGTCTACAAGAATTGACCAACCAACGTCCATCCGTCGGGAAAACTCTACAACTGAGGAATAGCAATACATAACATCAGCGGTAAATCTATTACCTGGTTACAAAACCACGCTCGCACCAGACGCCGTAGTATTGCAGTCTATCGAACTCACTGTGCGTTTTGAAGAATCCTCTGCTAGAGAATGACATTTTGAAGCAAGCAGTACCGAAATTAGGCTTGTGATCTAGAAATCTAGATAGTTTGGATTGGAGGATTGTTAGGAACATGTTAGAGATCCTCTTCCGTTTTCCCGGAGTTGAAATTCTCATCTGCAGCTTTAACCCTAACGGAAACGTACACAAAGAAGAACTCGAGAGGACCATCAACTGTCACTTCTTTAAGACTTCTAAATGCACCAAGGGTAATGCATGTAGTTTTCGTCATTACGAACTGTTCCGGAACGAAATAGTCTTAAGGAGGGGGCAGTGTAACGTTTGTGGACCCGACGCCGCTGACTCTAGGAGTACGTGACCGCCGCCGTTGATCGAACGTGCTAGAACGGCCGCCGCGCTGGGCGAAGACGTAATCGGGCGAACTATCGGCGTAGTAACCACATCGCGACCTGTTTACTTAGGGTCACCTGATCCTTTGTATTCTATGTTATTATCGCGTAGAATGTTCCAGAAAGAACACCGGATATATAAATACTGTCAGGCAAGTTAGCCAAGACATTCTGATATAGACACGATTCGTGCAATGAACAGTTGGTGATATAAATAAATAGTGGTAAACATAAATAAATATAGTTATATAAATAAATATACGATTCGTGCAATGAACAGTTGGTTATATAAATAAATAGTGGTAAACATAAATAAATATAGTTATGTAAATAAATATAGTGAAATAAATATTGTTTAAATAAATAATCTTAATGTTTAAGTATTTAATAATATTCTTAGTCTTAAATTTGATTTTATAATTATTTAATCATAGCGTTAGTTATTTTTATTATGTTTATCTTAATTTTTTATCGTTTAATAAACTTTTATTTTAATTAATAATATTTCTCTGATATTTACACTTTTCCCAAATAAATAAACGTTACAGTATATACATTTGGATGTGCTGATTCTCAATCAAAAAGAATTTTTCCAAAATTCGGGAAATTATTTCTTATTTTTCATTTAATATTTTTTACTGCGCCAACATGATTTTTTTTATTAAAAATACATAAGGAATTATTTAATCCCGTAACAGACGTTGTGTAGTAATAATTACGAATTAATTGATAATTCATTATTTTTAATAAAAGTTTTATGTCGGTAGCGACGCACTAAAAAGGAATTAAATGAAAAATAAGAAATAATTTCCCAAATTTTGAAAAATATATTTTTGATTGGAAATTAGTACTCTCAAATTTTTAACCTTTTTTAACATCTTGTATATACATTAAAATTATTTTTTTTGACCCCTCCCCCCGCTGAATATTATTTCTAGCTCCGCCACTGTATACACTCACCTTTGGATAAAATTTTGAATATTTAGCGGAATATGAGTGTTTTCAAGTTTTGAAGGTTTTTGTTCTATATTATCAGTTGTGGTTGTACCCACATTTTTGGACAATAAATAATTTATCATACCAAGAACAGTAATATACTGAGCCCGAATTTTGTCAAACGTGTCGATATCATCAGGAAAATAGCAATCATATAGACCTTCATCGTGTTTTTGAATATTTTTAAGGATCAATTTACTTGTTATTACTTTTCCTCCATCAACTGGTGTTGACAAAATAGTTATAGATGTATCAAAATCCTATAAAAAATAATATACTTATTATTGAAACATAAAATATTTAAACTTTTATGTTACATTTCTTATCTTATTTGTAATATTCCAAATTGGATATTTATAACTATTCAGTGAAACAACTATTCTACAATGTAATATAATTTCTTCTCCGATATATGCTAAATTACTCGCCATTAAAGATTCGACATATGTGTGTGATTCATATGGAAAATAATCTAAAAATAAATAAATAAATATATAAGATCCTAGGCACATAATAGTTCGACCAGTTTACATTTTCAACAAATTATAGTATCTACACAAATGGTGCGAAATTTCTAAAAATTCCACTACTACTTACATATTTAAACTTACAAAAGTTGTGGGCCAAATGACGGCTGATAATAGTTCGACCGGCATTTAAAGGGTCACTTTTTGTCTAGATTTATTTTCTACCGAGACCCTTTAATTTTGGTACAACATAAAAAACAATTTCGTAAAAATCCAGTGCGTACAGTAAAACCTGCCTTGCAAAACATACAGACTGAGTCTGTGAAGACCCCTCCCCCCTTTAACTTTTTTATTATAAATAATAGAAAAAAATGGCTAATATAAAACTTTTGTTATATTAAATATACTATTTGATGGCAGAGTAGATATTTCTGTTTGAGTATTATTCTATACAAAGTGAGTCTGGGAAGACGCCCCTCTTCCCCTTTAACTTTTTTATTATAAATAACAGAAAAAAATGGCTCATATAAAAGTTTTATTATTTTAAATATACTATTTGATGATCGATGTAGATATTTTTATATAGTCAGGTTTACAAGATACGACTATCAACTTTTATTATTTAAATAGCAATCTATAATTCTTTTACGAAAATATAAACCGCCATTTTTTTCGCTTTTTACCGATGTCTTAGTTTTTATTAATGCATTTGAAAAAATTCGAGAAAAATAAGATAATTGAGAAATAATTTTTATTTAAATGGCTATGTGAAAATAATAAAATGTAACAATGTTAAACAGTTAAATTAATATCAGCAAAGTATACATTTGGTTGTTATTTATTATTGCTTACTTATCATTTACTTATTCATTTATGAAATAAATAAATATATCATCACGGCATATTACCCATTGCTGGGTGTGCCAGTCTGCATTGTACACGAATTTCGGTATTGATGACATATTTGTACCGTGCGGGCGTGTACCAGGCATCACCCCACGGGCACTCATTGCTGACATGGAGAGTGCACCACAAGGGTCACTTCGAAATATTTGGCGTCGGTCGGGATCGAACCCGGTTCCTCAGATTCGCGTCCGCAGACACTCACATAGCCAGCTAGAATATTTGAATAAAAATGATTTATCATATACATTTATCACAATTATCTTATTTTTCTCGAATTTTTTTCAAATGAATTAATAAAAGCTAATACATCGTTGAAAAGACAAGAAAATGGCGGTTTATATTTCAGTAAAATAATTATAGGTTGCTATTTAAAAAATAAAATTTGATAGTTGTATCTTGTAAACCTGACTATATAAAAATATCTACATCGATCATCAAATAGTATATTTAAAATAATAAAACTTTTATATGAGCCATTTTTTTCTGTTATTTATAATAAAAAAGTTAAAGGGGAAGAGGGGCGTCTTCCCAGACTCACTTTGTATAGAATAATACTCAAACAGAAGAATGTGCAGGGCTTGTTGATATAATGCCTAATGGAATTAAAGCTGTTCTTACTAATCGAAAGAAATTTGTAGAAATTTCTCATCATTTGTACAGGTTGTATAATTTGTTTTGTTGAAATTGTAAACCGGCCGAACTATGTATTATGAGCTTAGCTCGTGTACGAAATCAGGGCTTACTATAATGTTGAAACATGTATTTGCTGTATTCAAAATTGCCATCTAAATGAAAAACGCAGAACAAATCTATTTTATCTGTAAATGTCATATTTACGGTAAAACCATAGTGAGAGTCGAAAGTTGTCCCATTTACTTCAGACATATTTTGGCTAAAATAAATTTAATTAAACATGTACTTATTTATATCTTATCCCACATTAAGAA
Organism: Harpalus rufipes; assembly: GCA_951394225.1. Taxonomy (NCBI): domain Eukaryota; kingdom Metazoa; phylum Arthropoda; class Insecta; order Coleoptera; family Carabidae; genus Harpalus; species Harpalus rufipes. The sequence goes on along the minus strand of OX596284.1, from coordinate 18,936,719 downwards.
TGAATTAAATAGTGCTGCTATGTAAGGCCGATTTACAATGCTAAAAACATAGAAGCAGAATATGAATTCCTCCATCATATACGTGCAAATTAGAAAATTCGAGTTTTTAATGACCGTAAGATCTAGGTCACGTCATTGCTAAATATACGTATTTTTTAAAAAATATTTTATTGTGTATTTTCAATTATTGACCAGGAAAGTTATTGTAAAGACGTAAATTTTTGCACAATCGTTTTCATTCGTAAAGTGAAACAATGTATAGATTTTGCTTTATTTACAATACTACAAAGACGTTTGTTTCGAATGACGATGGTATGCATGGTATAGTCACATTTGAGTTTGTTGCATATTCAATTATTAATGGTATATTAGTATCAGCCGTTTGTAATTCGTATACATCTAGAAATAAAAATCAAAAGTAAAATAATTGTATGCACTCGGCTGTTAAGACATTTTATACATACGGCTTTTAATAAAATATATTATTGACTTATACAATAAATAACTATTACCTTTTACGAACATGTAAAGTTTTTGAGATTTGAATGGATGGTTTATAATGGTATTATTTTCATAGCAATTATAAAAACCAGCATTCAAATGGTATACAGAAGTTATGGTTATAGTTGATCTGTATATAGTTTTTTCATTTTTGTTAATAATTGTATGTTCTAATAGAACATTGTTTTTAATTTTTGGACTTGTGTAGATGAAATAAAGCATCTAAAAATATATATGAAGTTTTATAAATAAATTTATATGTACGAGTATATGTTTTTTTACCAAGTATGTTGTAAACTTGTTTGGATACACCCATGAAATAGGTTTGGAACTTTCACAAATTAATGTTATATTTTCTTTGACATTAAGTTGAATTTCGATTTCATTGGAATCATTTAGTTCTTTATCTTTTGGGTACATAATATGAGGAACTTCATAATTTATACCTTTATCTATAAATATAGTATAATATCACACATAGAAACCATAAAACAATTAAATACAAATTTTAAAACAAGATATTTCATATAACACACATATTTCCCATCTCTTCCATAGAATTTCAAATTTCTTTTAATGGGGACTTATTATACAATTCAAATATTTTGGTTGCCATCTAGTGTGTAAAAAAGTATTTAATAATTAGTTATGTAGTGAGCAAGATTTAGCTCTAAGTTTGACGTTTATCACGTGATCCATATTTGGTCCCACGTGATCACTACAACCATTAGCCGTATTCTTTCGCTGGGTTGGATCAGATCCAATTGATCGTATGGATTAGATCAGATCAGGTCACGTGGACGCAGATGAATTTATTCAAAAGAACACAATATTTGTCAAAATCAGTCGGGAAAAATGAATATCAATTTTTACCTCTCGCTAAGAGAGGTATTGGATTCATGCTAAAAATCGCATATTCAGATTTTATTGAATAAGCACGATTTAAGGTCCATAGAATCCGATTTTAACATTTTTACAATGATGTCTGTGTGTGTGTGTGTGTATGTGTGTGTGTGAGGTTGTTGGAGACACGATTTCTCAAATTCTATAAGACTAAAGACCTGTATAACTACGGATTTCTCAATCTAACAGTAATGGGAAGAGATGAATAGGTTCTAGTAACAATTGGACAACCGGAAGTGGTAGTTTCTGAAAAAAAAAATTCTAAATATTATTTTTTGAAAATTTGTTACTAGAAATATTAAAGATAATTAAATTCTCAATCTGCCACATTTTTTTTTTTATATTATATCTCGTATAGGTTTGGAGATATAGTATATAATAATATAGAATAATCTGTTGTAATAAATCTCGTTGCCCGAAAAACAGTTGCGATATTCTAATTTTTGTAATTGACAAATAAATGCAAAATGTCAGTGTCAGATTTTTCTGGAAGGTATGAGTACATTTAATATATATTATTGTATTATTAATTTAATATGTTTTTAAATTACAGGTATGTTAATATTACATATATCCTTAAGAAATACTGCTAATACCATCAATGAATTTGAAGAATTTTGAACATATTAGAATAGTACGATAAAATTTCTCATAGAACGAAGGAAGAGAAACAATTTCAATTATTTGTGTGTATACAAGATATGTTAAATTCGTTACGTATAGGGCGCGAGCAGTCATGTGACTTTGTTGGCCTTAGCTAGCAGATATGAGGATCCGTGTCAGAATGACTGCTTCTATTTATTTACGTAGATGTCACAATTGTCATATGTCATAATTTTTCATTCAAAATTTCAAAATATTCTGATGTTTATTTGTCATCCATTGTCGAGGAAAATAATCCACATGGATTTGGAAAATCATAATGTTTCGGATGAAAACTTATGATACTTGACACCTATGTATATTACTAGCTCTCATTCTGACACGGGCCCCCATATCTGCTTGCCAAGGCCAACAAAGTTACATAACTGCTCGCGCCCTATGCAACATAAAATGAAAATGGCGAGAGGTATTGTGCTGGCCACAACAGATTTTTTATATTTACCATTGTTTATTCTTGTTTAAATTTCTTTTAGGACCTTAAATGTAACCTCTTGTTCTGATTGACTTACAAAATATGACAGATTCTTCCGCCGCTTGACCTATTGCTTCAATTTAATCTAAACATTTTATACTTTCGTTTTTGTAAATGAATGCCCTGTTTTATTTTCACAATAATGCAGCATTTTTTTTTTTTTTGGTTATGTAATATACCGACAGAGCAGTTATATGTCAGATTTATTTGTAAAGGTGGTAAATGTGTCACTATCACTACAGTGCCATTAGTTTCTGACTAAACGTTTCCATCAAGAATGTAGACAAGTGATATTTCTCAACATTGTATAGTTAAAAATTTGGACAGCGAGCGTTTTTTCTACTTTGTCGCGTTAGTGCGGCAAAGTGACATTTTGCGTTGACAAAAGAGAGCGCAAATGGCTACTTTCTATGTAGACTGTAGAAAAAATATGTTTTGTACTTCTCTTAAATGAAAATTGTAACTTTAAATTGCTTTTCTCAAAATTAGCAATAATTTTTGAGGTATACGAGTACAATTTTGTTTCATTATGGCTTCTCATATCTGTGCTGGGACTCTACCGTATCGCCTGGCGATCGCATGACGTAAAATTGACGTCATGTGATCGCCAGGCTTTACGGGAAGCAGTACCAAAATGTTAGAGTCACGTAATTTTTATGTCATGCGATTGCCAGGCGATACTGCAGAGTCCCACCACATGAGTTGATATGATAAGCCGTGCATGATATATTTAATTACGAGTAACATAGAAATAAATATATTATCATGGCTTATTACTCATTTCTGGGTCTGTATATAGTTAACCAGTAAATATAATTATGAAGCATGAATAAATTTTATTTTGGAATCATAAACTTGATTATTCGCCCTCAAAAGCGGGCGCAATTTGGCTTTTAATTTTTCCTATTTCGCATTAATTTATTTTTATTTCAAAATTATTATTGAAATAAATATTACACTATCAAGGTTGGTAAGATTGACAGTTTCAGTAAACATTTGAAATTTAATTATTTTGACATTTTGACAAGTTACAAGTTAGGTTAGAGTTAAAATTTTGTATTTACTATGTTATGTCGTACAAATATATACCTTTAATTTTAATTTAAAAGAGTGTTTTACTGTTTGATGTAAATATTTCATTGTAAAAAATGTAATTTCAGTATTATTCTACGAGTAATGACAGGTAATGACAACTTAAATGAAATATATTTATTTGACACTTAAAGTAAGTTACCAACTTCGTAATTTAAAAATTCCCCAAAAACATTTATACAAAATTGCTCATTGTAACTCTGTTTTTGACAAAAACAGTTGTACAAAATTTACTTTGTCTACGCGAAATAGGAAAATGTGTTTTTGATTCCAGATGGTCGTTGTGGACTACTAGACTACTTCTGTTTTGAGTAAATTATTTCAAATATTTATATATTTAGAGATACCGTTTTTAATATTAATAGTATCTATCTCAGGTCTCGTGGCCGTGTGCCTGAGTGTCTGGTCGCGAATCTGGGGACCCGGGTTCGATCCCGACCGACGCCAAAAATTACATCGCATTTTACTGGCACAAAATTGACCCCTGTGGCGCACTCTCCACGCCAGTAATGAGTGCCCGTGAGGTGACGCCTGGTAAGTGCCCACACGGTACAAATATTCCATCATTACCGATATCTGTGTATGAAGCAGATTGGCACACCCAGCAATGGGTAATATGCCGTGATGAAATATTTATTTATTTTATTTAAAAAATACTAGACTTCAGAGTGATACAAATAAATCTGCGGTTACACATACATATGTATGTCATGTTGTTTAGGTGTATTTAATTTGTGTTAAAAAAATATCTTACCAACAATAGCTACGTATTTCTTGGTATCTCTGTTTCTACTACTACTCATAGTTGTGTTACAAAAATATGTACCCTCATCTTCTACTGTAAGATTTGATATAATAATTGTACTCTTCAAAAGTTTATTTATTCTTACGAGTTGTACGGGTGAACTATTAATAATTTTTACTCTTCTGGACCACTACAAAAAATATTATTTTCTAAGTTCTGTGGTTATATTATTTTAAATTGAACAGTTCTTGGCAAAAACAACCAAATATTGTAAAAATAAGTTACATCAACAATTTCTTTCAAGGATATCAAACAGTTTGGTAAAATTATTTTTCGCAAAAAGTGTCAGTCACAAGTTATTACATTTTAAAGTTTGAGCGTTTTTACAAAAACATCCTACGAGATTGTTCATCAATGTTTATTTTTCTATTTATTAACATCCAGTAAATAATTTTCTAATATCTAAACATGATCCTTAGGTACAGTTACTAACTCCATAAAAGTAAAAAAGCTACAAAGTTGTTCCTGTAACTATCTCAAATTAAAAAATATATGCCAAGATTGTTTTGCCAAGAGCTCTTCATTTGAAATTAATTACTTACATTAGGAATGTCCCATATTAGCTTTTCATCATGGTTCATAACAATTGTACAATTTAATAATAAAGTGTTACCGACTTCAAAAACAATTAAATCTGGACCCTCTATGTATGGTTCAAAAGTTTTAAACGACTCTAAAATTTATTACACACAATAATATCAAAATATAAAAGTAGCTATTTATGAAGTATGCTTCAAAATATAGTGGACCTACTTTGGTCATTTGTTTATAATTTGAAGCATACTTTCCAAGTATAATAAATATTTTACTTAATTTAAAATTAATTGATGTAACTTCGGTAATATTATCCCTTTTAAATTTACAATGAAATCTTGTTCTAGTAACTGGTACAATCAAAAGTCCGTAAGATGGATGAAACTTGCCCTATTTTAATAAAATAAATTTTAGTTGATTTTAAAATCTAATGGGTTCAAAGAAAACCTAAACTTGGAGTACGCTATGACCAAAGAAATATATGCCAATTTAAAAATATTTAATTAAATGTCAATTTGACATGAGATATTGTTAAAAATGTTATATAAAGAAATCAAAGCTTTTCTTCTTGAATCTTATTTTAGAAATGGAACCAAATTAGAAAACGGCGAATGCCAATATACTGTATCCTACTTTATTATCTTTTCTACTTAAAATTATATTTCAAGATCAATTTTGACAATTATCAGATATATGTTTCTCTGTTTATAACCTACTCCGAGTAAGGTTTTTTATTGAACATTCAGTATATAAAATGCATTTAATACCATAAGTTCATGTTTAGAAAATTCATCGTTATTTAATTTGCCATTCGAATAGAGATCGACTTGCTAAAAATATTATTTTGTTATTATTTAAATATAGATTTAAGTATTTTAACTTACATGGAAATCTTTATTGAATTCATAATATTCTAAAGACACGTTTACATCTGGAGCAGTTGGTCGACAAGGAATTGATATCAAATCGTTCTGAGATCCCATTAGTTCCAAGTGTTTATCAGGAAAAAATGATAAACGGTCTTTATCTTCAAAAAATTTTTAATAATAAAAAATAAAATAAAAAAATGGTATACCTATAGATATACAGGCTGTTTCTCAGCTTCCGATAAAAACTATAAGAGTATATAGTTACTGACTAGTGGTGGAATCCGGATCCGGATAGTTTCGGTTTCGGATCCAAAAATATCCGGATATGCGGATAATTGAATGTTAAACTATCCGGATCTCGGATCCAAACCTCAGTATCGGATTTTGGATCCGGATATTAGTATCAGATTTTCCATTCGAAACTGAGTATTGGATTTTGGATCCGAATCTGAGTATTGGATCTTGAATCCGGATATGAATATCGAATCTTGGAATCGGATTTTAGTATCCGATCTTAGATTCGAATATGAGTATGTCTTAATATGTTTATATGTGTAATAATACAAATTTGTATTTTTTTATTCATCATTTACGAAATTTGCACAAACTATCTGGCTATTTTAGAGGGATTTGCCTTCACATTCAAAATGAAGAATCGGATTCGTAAACAAAACATCGATTCCAGATCCGGATCCAAATTAGGATCTGATCCATATCCGAATAAAATTTGCGGAAGTCAGCTTCAATATCCGAACATCGGATATCCGAGGAACCGGATATTTTGAAATCCGGGTACTCGGATCCAAGTTCTGTCGGATCCTCACAGCACTAGTACTGACTAGAATGTGTAAAAAAGGTTAATCAACATACGTCTGATCTTCAATTGTTTCCGAGAAAGAGGATATTTTGTATTAGAATCGAAGAAAACAAAAAGAGAAAGAGCGATGGAACAAAATTTTGTCTATGCCAGTTAATAGACTATAAAAATACATAAAATTTTATATAAAGCTTTTTTTTTCAATTTCTAAGAGTTAAAAGTTATTTGAAAATAATATTTAACTTAGTATATTTTTTTTTCTGAAAAACAAGAGCACATCTAAGTTCTAGGATAACCTCTTAGAGGTAAACAAAAAACCTTATTTAATCGAAGTCGTAACTGTTATAGTTCTCGATATAGCACAGGTATACTCTGTAAAATCTCATATCTCGGATACTATTGAAGATCGGACTCGTGTTGTGTTTTTACTTCCTTGTACGTAAGTAAAGGAACTATTGTAATCGCGAAAAATTTCGGTTTTCAGATTTCAGCGGAAATATCCATTTTGATCATCCCTGAATCCATTTTGACTAATTTCGTCGTGACGTCTGTACGTACGTACGTATCTCGCATAACTCAAAAACGGTAAGCCGTAGAAAGTTGAAATTTTGTATTTAGGACTGCTATAACATCTAGTAGTGCACCTCCCATTCTGGTTATTACACAATATCCAGAAGTGGCACTTTACATGAAGCCTATAATAGATGAAAAACTGTTTTAAAATATAATCCAAAACTTTTCAAATTTGGTATACGAGTACAAGACTTTTATGTCAATCGAAATAACATAAAATATTTTGGTTAAAATAGGCTAATCGGAAGTGGTCCATTACTTGAAGTTGTTAACAGTTTTTCTTGAATAAAATGATTTTATTTTACTTTTAGAAATAAATGCTTCAAATAAAAGTTTTAGAGAATTAATTTCTGCGTCTAGCACATCAAGTATTATTAAATTAGCCCTTTGTATAAGCGAGATATGTAAATTAAAAATTTATATAATTTTTTGTTTTTGTAACAAAGCTTGCTATGGATTAGGACAAAAAAATAATAAAAAAAGTTCATGTCAAATTACGTTAAATACGTGCAATTTTATGATTCGTACAATAACAAATATTATGTTTTTATTTTGAAATTAGTCATATTCATTGTTGTAATCAAATATTTCTTTGTTGTTATCAAAACTCTCTTTAAAAAGAACCGGGTTAGATTAATGTTAATTTAAGAATGATAGTAGTAAATGAATTATTTTTTGTTCTATATCAAAATATTTCTCGGGCTTGGCTTAAGCCTGTCAATATTAAAAAAATATGTATAGGTTAATAGGCGCACAAAAAAGTCGTGTGGTATCCACATCACTCATGACATTAGTCAATATCATTAATTCAATTAAAAATATTGGCATGTATTTTTTATGGTCGCTATATATCTTACCGTTTTGAAGTTAAAATTATTATTTTGTCATTTAGTTATTAAAAAAATATGTATAGTTTAATAATCGTACAAGGAAGTCGTGTGGTGTCCACATCAGATTTTTTTTACTCATTTTGGTCAGTACTACACAGGGTATTAATTTTTAAGTGGCTATCATTGCGATCTCGTGAACTATAAAAGATACGAAGTTGGTTAAATTAGCAGAGAATCTCTATTTTACATGGGTATTTCAATGATAAATTGAAAAAAAAAATAACCAATGGTTCTCAAAATATGGATACCAACTTTTTTATTTTAATATAAATATATACTTTTTATTTGCTCATTCAATAGTGCTCTTTATTTTAAATCCAACGATATACAATTTTCATACCGTTACATAACAAAATTTTCGAAAAAAAATGAATAAAGTTTTGAATTAATTCCCCCGAAATATGATATTAATAAGAGTGCCATGACTGAAAAATCGAATATTTTGTTTATTGCTACTTAAAAGATAAAGTTTACGGTTCTGTGCATCCCGACGTACAACATTTAAAAGATTGTATTGAAGAAACATTTTAAGAAGTATTGATAGAAGAAAATTAAAACAGAAAAAAAATAAGATGGAGAATTCAGTTATGTACTGATAGAAAAGGAAATAATTTTGAGCAGATTTATAAATAATAAATCATTTAATTGAAAATAATATCATACATACATAATACAAAAATACACACAACTGAATAATAAAATATAGGGTGTTCCATTTGAAAATGACGAGTTATGGTCATTTGAAATTGAGTACATTTGATTCGCTTTATTGAACAGCCTGTATAATTACATTTAAAAAAAAATATGTCAGAACATAGAGTATAATTACAGTTATACTGAAAAGAAAATTATTAATTTTTACTATTAAAATAACTTCAGTAAGCCTTTATAAAGCAATGCGTGTATTCGGTCTTTTTTAGAGAAAAAACGGAATAACTTGGCAACGCCGTGGAAAACTAAAACAAAATTCATATGTTCGTATAGGTGAATAAAATACAATTCAAAATATATAAAAATATATAGAATGTTCCATTTAAAAAAAAAAAACAATTCTCGCCGAGCCGTAATGCAACACCCTGTATATGTGAAAATAATTTTACGTTATGCTCCTTGAGTAGTCGAATAAATTCTGTTAATAAACTTATGCTGTATTTCTAACGACAAGGGAGATATCGAAGACGGCGATTTCGGTGACACCCTGTATATATATATATATATATATATATATATATATATATATATATATATATATATATATATATATATATATAGATAGATGTTTAGTAATTTCAGGTACAAACTTTAACGGTATACCGGTTGTTCATTTTTAATCTCATTTTACATGGGTATATCAATGATAAAATGAAAAAAAAATTAACCAATGGTTCTCAAAATATGGATACCAACTTTTTTATTTTAATATAAATATATACTTTTTATTTGCTCATTCAATAGTGCTCTTTATTTTAAATCCAACGATATACAATTTTCATACCGTTACATAACAAAATTTTCGAAAAAAAATTAATAAAGTTTTGAATTAATTCCCTCAAAATATGATATTATTTTCAATTAAATGATTTATTATTTATAAATCTGCTCAAAATTATTTCCCTTTCTATCAGTACATAACTGAATTCTCCATCTTATTTTTTTTCTGTTTTAATTTTCTTCTATCAATACTTCTTAAAATGTTTCTTCAATACAATCTTTTAAATGTTGTACGTCGGGATGCACAGAACCGTAAACTTTATCTTTTAAGTAGCAATAAACAAAATATTCGTTTTTTTCAGTCATGGCACTCTTATTAATATCATATTTCGGGGGAATTAATTCAAAACTTTATTAATTTTTTTTCGAAAATTTTGTTATGTAACGGTATGAAAATTGTATATCGTTGGATTTAAAATAAAGAGCACTATTGAATGAGCAAATAAAAAGTATATATTTATATTAAAATAAAAAAGTTGGTATCCATATTTTGAGAACCATTGGTTAATTTTTTTTTCATTTTATCATTGATATACCCATGTAAAATGAGATTCTTTGCCAAGATCGCAATGGCAGTTAATTAAAAATGAACAACCGGTATACCGTTAAAGTTTGTACCTGAAATTACTAAACATCTATATATATATATATATATATATATATATATATATATATATATATATATATATATATACAGGGTGTCACCGAAATCGCCGTCTTCGATATCTCCCTTGTCGTTAGAAATACAGCATACGTTTATTAACAGAATTTATTCGACTACTCAAGGAGCATAACGTAAAATTATTTTCACATATACAGGGTGTTGCATTACGGCTCGGCGAGAATTGTTTTTTTTTTTTAAATGGAACATTCTATATATTTTTATATATTTTGAATTGTATTTTATTCACCTATACGAACATATGAATTTTGTTTTAGTTTTCCACGGCGTTGCCAAGTTATTCCGTTTTTTCTCTAAAAAAGACCGAATACACGCATTGCTTTATAAAGGCTTACTGAAGTTATTTTAATAGTAAAAATTAATAATTTTCTTTTCAGTATAACTGTAATTATACTCTATGTTCTGACATTTTTTTTTAAATGTAATTATACAGGCTGTTCAATAAAGCGAATCAAATGTACTCAATTTCAAATGACCATAACTCGTCATTTTCAAATGGAACACCCTATATTTTATTATTCAGTTGTGTGTATTTTTGTATTATCTTCATATGTTAATAAGGGTATCCTATGCCTAAAACCAATAATTTCGGAGATTTTCACCATTTTTCTCTAAATTTATATATTTAACTAAAAATTAAATGTAGTATACCATGGATATTGTTTTTTGAATAAGAAACAATTGTAGTAATGATAGTATTTTCATTAGCCAGGTTATTATTAATAACAGAGGGATTAAGTAAATTAATTTATTAATATGAGTCTCTCGCAAGAAGAACTTACGAATATGGTGTATGCTGGTCAGGCCAGGCGTCACCTCACGGGCACTCAATGCTGGCGTCGAGAGTGCGTAAGAAGAACTTACGAATATGGTGTACGCACTTGAAAAAGCGGCAACAAACCTTCTTTTGGCATCAAGAATTTATGCACAACGGTTTCCGGGAAGACGACATCCAAATCCGCGCTCTTTTGAAAAACTAAGGGAAAGGTTTGAAAGAACTGGTCATGTTCAGTACGATAACAGAGGGTTTCTTTCCGCTTTTCCAAGTGCGTACACCATATTCGTAAGTTCTTCTTGCGAGAGACTCATATTAATAAATTAATTTACTTAATCCCACTGTTATTAATAATAACGCTAATGAAACTACTGTCATTACTGCAATTGTTTCTTATTCAAAAACAATATCAATGGCATATTAGATTTAATTTTTAAGTGAATATATCAATTTAGAGAAAAATGGTGAAAATCTCCGAAATTATTGGTTTTAGGCATAGGATACCCTTAATAACATATGAAGATAATACAAAAATACATACAACTGAATAATAAAATATAGGGTGTTCCATTTGAAAATGACGAGTTATGGTCATTTGAAATTGAGCAGATTTGATTCGCTTTATTGAACAGCCTGTATAATTACATTTAAAAAAAAATATGTCAGAACATAGAGTATAATTACAGTTATACTGAAAAGAAAATTCTTAATTTTTACTATTAAAATAACTTCAGTAAGCCTTTATAAAGCAATGCGAGTATTCGGTCTTTTTTTAGAGAAAAAACGAAATAACTTGGCAACGCCGTGGAAAACTAAAACAAAATTCATATGTTCGTATAGGTGAATAAAATACAATTCAAAATATATAAAAATATGTAGGGTGTTCCATTTAAAAAAAGACAAACAATTCTCGCCGAGCCGTAATGCAACACCCTGTATATGTGAAAATAATTTTACATTATGCTCCTTGAGTAGACGAATAAATTCTGTTAATAAACTTATGCTGTATTACTAACGACAAGGGAGATATCGAAGACGGCGATTTCGGTGACTCACCCTGTATGTATATATATATATATATATATATATATATATATATATATATATATATATATATATATATATATATATATTGAAAATGAACTTACCTTTCACGTATACCATTATGGCACTATTTCTCGATGTCCTAAAATTCACACTCTCTCCATGGCAACAATAAAAGCCAGAATTATGATAAGTTACATTGAAAACAGTTATTATAGATTCGTAGTTAGTTGTGTTTCTTGTAGTTTTTGTCATGCTTTTTGAGATAGAATGATTACCCATCTAAACAAATTAAAAAATAAAAATGAAATGAATATATGTATAAGTCGTATACCTTCTTATTGATGGGATCAATAAACGTCCATTTTACTGGTTCTATCCCTACACATCCCAAAGTAAAATTGACTCCTGTAGCAACGACAATATATTCTTTTTGTGGGAATATATCTGGAGTTTCATATTTTGAACATGCAGCTAAAATTTGATATTAATTTGAAAACAAAATTACTTTATAACATTTAAATATTTAATTTTACTTCCAAATAATAAAAGAAATTTTATTATTAGTAATTTCAAATTATTCATTGCACGTAAATATATGATACGAGAGATGATACTTCACTGTATAGAGTTTGCAAATAAACTAGATAAAAACAACGAGAAAAATCACAAAACAGGAAACAATAATATCTGCATGTTGGGTGAACAGATATTTTTATTTTTGTGGTATTTTTTACAAGATAATTATATTATTGATAATTTTACAGAAAAATAGTTATATATCAATCTTGGGAATAACTTGTTTTTTCTGAATACATTCTTTCAGCAGATTCATAAATTTTATTGTAACTCTGAAAAATATAAATAAATTATTAGTATGCATCAAAACTTAATCTGATTGATGATTAACAACTAATGACTAAATAATAATCAATGACTAATGAATAATGATTGATTATTTTCGTCATTTCTCGCAAAATAATGATTGATTAGTTATTAGAATATTTTGTAATTTAAAAAAGTATGTGCAGTTTAATAATCGTACAAGGAAGTCGTGTGGTGTCCACATCAGATTTTTTTGGTACTATTATTATATTATAATCATTTTCAAATAAATCCAAACTACTTAGATCATAAAATAATTTTGTTTTGAATGGATTTTTACTTCCAGAAATAAATAAGAAAATGCCGAATATTCGGTACGCATAACCGAATTAACAAAAAGTGGCCGAATATACGGAATACCGAATAATAACCGAATATTAGGCAGATCTCTAGTAATTGACACATTTTGGAAAATACATACTTGTAGCGTAACTTTTTCTAGTAGACCTTCAAAAATTTTAACTATTTGACTAAACGTCGGTCTCTCCGAAGGTTTTCCATGCCAACAATCCCTCATTATTTGGTACCTAATCAGAAATAAATTTAAAATTCAAAACAAAATAGTTGTTTATGTTAGAAGAGAGGTACTTAAACAATATTACTCTACTTACATTTCTTTTGAGCTGTATTTTGGTTGTTCCATTCTGTATCCAGAAGTTACCTTCCTATAAAATTCTGAATCGACGGTTTGATCCGGGTAAGGAACTTGTGCCAATGAAAATAGTTCCCATAGTACTATACCAAACGACCATACGTCTGACTGGGTGGAAAAGATTCCATCTTGAATTGATTCTACTGCCATCCATCGTATTGGCATAGGTACCTAAAAAGTATGGAATGATTGAGGTCAAACAATAGGGGATTACAGCTCAATCGAATTAAAAAAAAAAAAAAAAAAAAATAGTGAAAGTAATACTCAATAATGAATATTAATAAAGAAATAAAATGATATAATTGAAATACGTAAGAAATAAAATGTTTTTTGTTATAGCAGCTCGTCACTCATACGAATTCCATATAATATTATTTTGATTGGCGACTCAAAAACCGCCTATAAATATATATCAAATACCGATTTAGGGGGAGGAGTCTACTACCAATGGAAGTAGAGAAATTCAAATAGCGGAGACGTGGCTAGTAGTCTAGTGCTGCAATTCCCAAACAGTTTTTATTTGAATATAAATGTCTTGCATTAACTTAATAATTTAAATACACTTGTAATTATAAATATTATATATTATTAATATTCGTAACGTCACATCTATATTTCGCGATGACCGGATTTTCACCAATAGTCTTAGTTTTACTAATACTATTTAATAATACTATTTAATAAGTTATTGTACTATTAAATTATAAAAAAATGATAAATATATTTACCTGTTTATTCTTCTTGTAATTTTTAACTTTATATAAACTTTTGGCTAATCCAAAATCACAAATTTTAACAATATTATTATCTGTTAATAATATATTTCGTGCTGCTAAGTCTCCATGTAATACCTGATAAAATAAATATTATTTATTGTCATAAAATTCTTTGGAACAATAACTTACATTATGCGAACTTAAATAATGCATTCCCTGTGCAATTTGATAACTCCAATATATCAAATCATGTGTAGATATAGGATTCTGAATACTGTCATTAGCATTTACGTATTTTTTTTTGTTAGTTGTGGGTATATTGTAATAAACGAGGTCACCATATCTTTCAGCAGGTCTACAGAATTTATATTTTTATATACTATAGTTTTATAAAATGATGATTAGTATACCTGTTTGATATATTAATGTAAACTGAATTTTCAAGATTGTAAACGTCTTTAAAGTTGTCACGATTTGATATCAAATAATTTCGCAGATTGCCGAACTCGCAATATTCAATAATGATTAACAATTCACCTAAAAATAAAATATATATTCATACATAGTTAATTTTTTTAAAGATTTCTAATTAAGGTCATCTTCAAATTTTACAACACCTGTACTGTTTGTAATACATCTTTGGCACTTAGACTCTCTTGGTTTAAAATGTTTTAATTACAAATTATTAAATAAATCATTATTAGAATATTAAATTGAAAAAGTTTTATATGAATCATAACAGAAATCATACCATCTACTGTTTATTTCTGAACTAATATTTCACTATTACAATTATTTTTATTGAAAAATTATTTGAAAATCCCTATAAATCTTACTCCCCGTTTAAAAATAATTTAAAGATATATTAGAGGCAAAATAAATCAAATTTACTTGGATTTGTAACCACGAGAAATATTTTAGCAATAGAACTTGGATTTATGCAAGTCTGCTATGAAAAAAGAAAATATGTAATGCAGAATTTGCTGCCACGTGTAGTAATTTTTTAACATATTAATTAAATATATAGAAGAAAAGAGGAAGACCCACAACATCGTGGATACAAGGAGTCCAACAAAATATGATTGACCGAGCTATAGATGAAGACGACTGGCGAAACAGAGATATGTAGCGATCGAAATGCGGGATGCGGCAGAAACTGTAGGAACCCTGCTGACATATATATTGTATATATATATATATATATATATATATATATATATATATATATATATATATATATATATATATTCTACACTAAATGAAACACAAAGTTAACAAGCAATAATCTAAAAATAGAACTTTGCTTTGTTCAAGTCTGCTATTGTATCTTGAGAAGCACAATTGCACGATTTTACTAATATTTGATTTTATTGAATGTTAATACAAAAATTTATATAAAAATTGTACTGCCACGCAGAACTACACACAACGGCAAAATTAGGGGAACGCCAAAAAAGCTATGTATTTCAAAAAGTATAAATCCTCTGTCTTTCATATTTGTGTTGATAATTCTACATCTATAACAAATAACAAATGACGATATAACATGTCAATATAGCCATCTACTAAAGATTGATTATCATTTATCGAGGTGTTAAATATTGCTCGGTCTTTAGTTTTATTAAATATGGGTGTGTAATTCGTGTTCACTATAGACCAAGGATTAACAATCATTTATGCTTTTGTTTTCGTTTCATTTCTAAGTATTTAGAATAGAAAAATCTGATGTGGCCAGCACAATACCTTTCGTCAATCCTGTATATTATGTATAAATTCTATACATATTTTTTGCAAAAAATCCTAAATTTCCAGTAAAATTATTTCATAAACAAACTATTCAAATTGCATCTGACACTGACTTCTACTTCTTCTTTAGCTTTTCCCATTCGTTAGGGGTCGCTATTTTTTATTTTCTTCTTCCATACATTTCTGTTATGCGTGTCGTTCTCATTCAGTTCCTTTTCACTCAAGTCTTCCGCAATACAGTCCTTCCATCTTATCTTTGTTTCTTCAAACTTCTAATACTAAGCTATTCATTCTTCCAATATATTCTTCATCTCAATGTAATCGTCTCTCTTGTATCTTTCTAGAAACTTATAACACTAGAGTATTTCCTTACCGTATCTTTCCGTGTCTTCCCCAACATCTACTTCAACACATCCTCATCTCTTCCACATTCACGTACTTTTCATTGATACTGGCATCTGTCAATTTGAGTTATCTGAATATGTTAGTAATTTTCATGGTTAGAATAGCTGACTGATTTATGAAATTTAATATCTTTATAATTCTTTAACTCTATATCTATTTAATATGAAGTATAAAATGCAATCAAATCGTATAGAGAATAATATATTCGTTGTGTCAATAAATCATATCTAACTGTTAAAATCTTAAAATGAGTCTACTTCCGGTTGACCAATTATAACCAAAATCTAATCACTTGTTCTTCTGGATGTAAACTTGAGAAATGTGAAAAAAATATAATTTTTGGAATCGTGGTATTGCAGTTATGCGATCCGAAACTTTCGTCACATACACACAGACACACACATATACATACATACAGACATCATCGTAAAAATGGTAAAATTGTATTATAGGGACCCTAAAACATGCTTATTCACTAAAAACTCATCATCGAATTTTTTGACCAAAGACAATATCTTCCTTACCTAAAGGTAACGGAAAATAAACATGTAAAATTATTATTTTTAAGTAATAATTAATAGTTTATAAACAGTGGAAAACTTAAATTAATAAAAAGCTTATGTTAATTAAAAAACTAATTCCACTGTTTATAAATTATTAATTATTACTTAAAAATAATAATTTTTCTACTTAAAATACGACAATAAAAGCATAAATGATTGTTAACCCTTGATCTATAGTGCAAGCGAATTAAACACCTATATTTAATAAAACTAAAGACCTTGATAAATGATTATCAGTGTTTAGAAGTTGGCCATATTTAGGTGTTGTTATATGTTGTAGATATAGAATTACCAACAAGTATATGAAGGACAGAGGGATACTTCTTTGAAATATATAGCTCTTTTTGGCGGTCCCCTAATTTTGCCGGTGTGAGTGTATACTTGTACCTTTTCTAAACATTTTTTTTTTAGTAATAAGATACCTTAGAATTTATATGATTTATTATATTGTATATATTGTGTTTTATTTTAATGCAATATTTCTACAGTTAACAAACCTCGGGAATGTACACAAGTACACACAAATATATGACGAAAATAGCCTAAAGTTGTTATCATAATAGTCATAAATATAGTGTCATACCTTGTGCAAAGTTATTTGTACAAACTCCAATTAAATTTATAATATTTAAATGTTGTCCAACATAACGCATCATTATTTTTAATTCAGCTATGAACATATCTAATTCAGTATAATCATCACAGTTTTTGACCATTTTCACAGCTACATTAGTCCTTGGTTTGCTTTTGGATAACCCCAGTAAATCTGCGCGCATTACTATGCCAAAATTTCCTGACCCTATCCTTTCTCCTAAAATTTATATATATTTTCAAACGATCATTTACTAGTTATTTTTTTATACAAGACGATAATTATTTTTTATCGTCATATATAAAATTATATATTCTTTTACAGCAGATTTAAAAAAATAAGAACAATCAATTATAAATTGAAGAGCTCTTGGCAAAAACAACCATACTCCAAATGTTGTAAATATGAATAAAATTGTTTTTCGCAAAAGATATCTAGTAATTGGTCATCAATGTTTATTTTTCTATTTCTTAACATCCAGTAAATAATTTTATAATATTTAAACTTGAACCTGAGTTAAATTAAGTTACAGAAATCTATAAAGGTAAAGGAGCTATAAAGTTGTTTCTTCGATTATCTCAAATTAAAAAAAATGGATAAATTGTTTTTGCTTAGAGCTTCTCAATTAAATTATTAATTAAACAATTTTAAAATTTAATATAAATTATGAGTCTACTCCAAAAATAGATTTTTCTGGTAACGGTAATTGCACAATTGAAGTTGTTATTAACACAAATCGTAAAGTTCATAATATATTTAATTTCATTTAAATAAAAATTAAAGTACTGTATCTGTCCTTGCTGTTTCAGTATTATTTTATCTACCTTCGTGGTTAAAGTGTACTATTCACTATTTTGAGTAGACAAAAGCACACTTTAAAATCTGCTATATAAAGAATTTATTTGTGTTTCATACTTAGTTTAATTTTGTTTCGTGGTATTTCCCATTTACTAGCAATCGGTAGAAGTTGCGTTTCGAAAAATTCTTGAAAAATATTAAAATCTTCTGTGTGTTTTTTCCTCTGCAGAATTTGCATTCTTTTTCGAAATCTCTACAAAGTGAATATGATAATGAATGGGCAATGGGCTACTTGCGGGGTATTGAAAATCTGATTTCTATCACTACATACTTAATGTTATGTTGACAACGTATGTAAAAATATAAATTTTATTTAAAAAAAAAAAATGTATGTTTTTTAGTTAATTAAGAAAAACATTTCCTGTGACGTCATTATTTTCAAATGGAGACCGGGAAACATATTTAAAAATGTAACCTGTAGATGGCATGCGAGAAAGTTCTAGTTTGAATTTGACATTAGTTCATTTTTCTTTCATTGTATCTCTTTTGTTTATTATTTGCAATTTGAGTGGGTTCTGTTACTTTAATTCAGGGATGCGATAACGTTAACGAAATGTTACGTTATTTCATAACGTTATAAAAAAAATCGTTAACGTTATAAATAAAATAAAAAATAAAATAATGTTATGTAACGTTTTAATAACGTTACTTTTGTTTTGTTATTATAACGTTACAATAACCGTATTTTTCTCAAATTTGTAAAATGTTCAACATTT
This sequence comes from Harpalus rufipes, assembly GCA_951394225.1. Classification (NCBI taxonomy): domain Eukaryota; kingdom Metazoa; phylum Arthropoda; class Insecta; order Coleoptera; family Carabidae; genus Harpalus; species Harpalus rufipes. Next base: position 18,917,475 of record OX596284.1, on the reverse strand, counting down.
GTATTTGACCATTAGTGACAACTATTTATTATAAAACACAAAATAAATTATCAGGAAATTATACTTTCAAACGGAAAAATCTTGTAAACTTGGATAACGTTATAGTGAAACGTTATTTGTTATGTTGCGGTTACATAACGTTATTTTGCAATTTTAACGTTATTATAAAAAAATAATAAATGAAACGTTATTATAACGTTATCGGGTATCGTTACGTTACGTTTTCCATCCCTGCTTTTATTAGGTATTTCGATTTGTTAACCAGAATTTTGAAGGATTTTAACTTAGCTTATATTCGTACACGATTAAAAATACAAACTAAAATATTAACCTTCAAACTATTGTTCAAACGTCAAACATGTGATCCGTCATGTTTAAATTACCCGCACATGCCGCAGCTACGGTGATGGGGTGTACCGATGCTATGGCTTTACGGCCATTCATTGGTGCGGCGTAATATTACGTCATATATGGCGGTAATTTAAATGTTCAAATTTCATTAATTTTTTCTGGCCAATTTATAAAACTTTCGTAAAAAGAAAAAATATGTGCCGCAAGTTTTTACCCTCTCTTCAAAAATATTAAATAAATAAAAGGTACGCAAGTAGTCTATTGTTATATTTATGGATGTACGTACCTTCATTTTTCGGAGTTTCATGTTACATAGGACAGCAAAAGTAATCATCAAAATTATTATACCAATTGTGAGAAATAAGAATATTTCAATTCTTATATTTTCTGAAACATAAATTTGTTTATTTTGTGGTAAAAATATAGAAAAAGTGACTTACTGTTTTGTAAAATCACATTCATAAATTTTAAATCTGATCCATGCATATTTTTAACAATACAAATATATTTTCCATTAAATGATGTGTTAATATAATGTATTTTGAGTTCATTCCTATTTAACATTAATTTTAAATGGTTATTGTGTTCTTGAATTTCTTTGTTATCCTATAATTTAAACGAAATTATTATGTTTGTTTGTATATTTTATGTATCTCACTTTCATCCAAATAATATTTGGGTCTGGATTTCCTTTGGCGAAACACGTAAATATGATTGAATCCCCATATTTTAATTCTATATCTGTGTTGTTCATATTGCTCTTGAAAATTATAGGTACTTCAGGTTCTAAAAAATACCTGTATACATGTATTATCAACTATTTAGTTAAATAAATAAATAAATATATCATCACGGCATATTACCCATTGCTGGGTGTGTCAATCTGCTTTGTACACAGATATTGGTAATGATGAAATATTTGTACCGTGCGGGCGCTTACCAGGCGTCACCTCACGGGCACTCATTGCTGACGTGGAGAGTACACCACAGGAGTCAATTTTGTGCCATTAAATTGCGAAGTAATTTTTGGCGTCGGTCGGGATCGAACCCGGGACCCCAAGATTCGCGACCAGACACTCAGGCACACGGCCACGAGACCGCATTTATTTAGTTTATTTTTTAAAAAGGTTTGATCAGGGTCATCTTTGAATGGGGTCGTCCACCATAACAAAAAATAATAAAATATACACTTTATATTATTAGTATTACTCAATAAGTAACGATTAAGTAAATAAAACTTATTTTTTTTATAATTTGCGAGATATTTGAATCACTGTGACGTCACACTATTGCTATCTTTCTCGCGCTGCCTATAGAGTCTGGTGCGAGAGAAAGATAGCAATAGATGTGCCGCCGTGATATCATATTGACTTTAAAAAATCAAATGCAGTTAAACTAAAAAATAATAAAAAAATATGAGTGGAGGACGCCATTGTATGAGTTCAGATTTAAGCAACGCCCATTTTGTCAAATTCAGTAGTGTCGTTTACTTTGTTTTTATATGATACCACTGTTATTTTGTTATTATGAAAATATATGTTACAGTCAAGCAATCAAAATTCAAAAATAAGTCAACTCTCACGTTTCGAACTGTGAAGTACGAGTATGTTTTGTATTCAACAAAATTAATTCATAAATTTTATGTGTATAAAACGAGCTGGTTTCGAAGCGCCACCAAGTCCATTCTTAACTAAAATAGAGTATAATATATATATATATTCTTCATGTACTGAAGACTCTTTCTGCACTAGTAATAACTCTTATTCTAATAAGAACGATTTTATTATTACCTTTTAATATAACTTCATGGTTAGCTGTTATTTCATTATTTCTGTCATCATAAAAAGTACAGGAATAATTTCCTTGATCATACAATCTTGTGTTATTTATAATTAGACTCCTAGATCCAATAATTCGTTTAATACCTAATTTGTACTTTATATTTGATATCATTAGTCGACTATTCTGTTCCTTATAATCCAAATTCCATTGTATGTGAAATATTTGATTGTGAAGCACAAAGACATAGCATGTTAACACTAATTGATAACCTAAACTTGTAGGCAATTGCCTTATAATAAGTTCACCAGAAATAGGAATTGCTAAAGTTAAAAAAAAAATTACGACTTAATTTTTAACTTTATATTTTACGCGACTCTTACGTTTTACTGTAATATGTACTGAACTCGAAGAATCATTTATGTTTTTTATAAAACATTTATATGGCCCGTCATCTTCTGCATCTACATTTTCAATAGTTATTGTACTTATAATTAATGTGTTTCCATCGAAAATATTCTTATTGATGTTTGTTATACTCTGTCAAATATTTAGTATTTATACTCATACTCGTAGCATAAAATATTGGGTTGATGCATAAGTTCGTAGCGTTTTTGGTTTCTAGGACATGAGTGCATTAGAAAATAATTTGTTAGACATTATGCCATTATGTAATTCTATAATCATTGAATTTGCAAATTTGTGCAAAAATTGTGTTAAGTAGAAAAATCTGATGTGGACACCACACGACTTCCTTGTACGATTATTAACTATATATATATTTTTAATAATTAAATTACAAAATATTGACAGGCTTAAGCCAAGCCCGAGAAATATTTTGATATACAACAAAAAATAATTCATTTACTACTATCATTCTTAAATTAACGTTAATCTAACCCGGTTCTTTTTAAAGAGAGTTTTGATTACAACAAAGAAATATTTGATTACAACAATGGATATGACTAATTTCACAATAAAAATATAATATTTGTTATTGTACGAATCATAAAATTGCACGTATTTAACGTAATTTGACATGAACATTTTTTTAATGTTTTTGTCCTAATCCATAGCAAGCTTTATTACAAAAACAAAAAAGTATATAATTTTTAAATTTACATATCTCGCTTATACAAAGGGCTAATTTAATAATACTTGATGTGCTAGACGCAGAAATTAATTCTCTAAAACTTTTATTTGAAGCATTTATTTCTAAAATCAAAATAAAATCATTTTATTCAAGAAAAACTGTTAACAACTTCAAGTAATGTACCACTTCCGGTTAGCCTATTTTAAACAAAATCTATTATGTTATTTCGATTGACATAAAAGTCTTGTATACCAAATTTGAAAAGTTTTGGATTATATTTTAAAACAGTTTTTCATTAAAATCTATTATAGGCTTCATGTAAAGTGCCACTTCTGGAAATTGTGTAATAACCAGAAAGGGAGGTGCACAACTAGATGTTATAGGAGTCCTAAATACAAAATTTCAACTTTACCGTTTTTGAGTTCTGCGAGATGCACAGACAATGGACTGATAGTACATCCCACTCATATCGTCTATTTTATGATTGGTTTACCATCCCCTCTTACTTCTTTTCCTGATTCGTTCAACAGAAAGTAGCATTCAGCATTTACGAGTATGTCTATTATAAATATTTTTTAAAATATACAGAGCGTTTACAGTCTTCTTATTTTTCATGGGTGATACTACGGGTCAAAAGAAACCGAAAAACGTTCAAACCCATATCCGGAAACGTTGCGTTACAGAGTTGCAACTTTGAAAGTGCACCACACCAGACACATTTTATTAAATAACTTTGATACTAGTTGCACTAAAATTTTGAAACTTAGTATTAGGATACTACTTATTTAGATGCAAATTTATACTTTATTTTGTTTCTGTATCTCAACCAGAAGCGTCTCATTTGGGGAGGCTTTGAAAGTTTTACATTATTATATTTTTACCTATTAACATTTTTCAGTTTTGGTAACAAAATAATACGAACAATGCAAAAATATACAAAAAGGTACTTTTGCTAAAACTTGATAAAAGCAGTAGTTTTTGAGATATATATATATTTTAATAAATAAATAAAAAATAACAACTAAGTAACAGCCAAATTCATATAAATTAATTTTTGGATATACATACACGTCTATATTCCCTGGACCCACGACTATACCATTACCGTTACAATATTCATAAAGACACATTATATCTGCACCAGCACTAACATTTTCCATTTTTTGTTAATTAAGAGAAAAAAATTACCAATAAGGTAAATAACAATCATTATAAACAGATTTTGGTTTTATACAATTTTGTTCTATTTTCGAAGGTTAAGGTAATTTAATTTTTTTAAATGTTAAGAGGCTGCTGCTCGAAATTAGATCATATCTGATTTTAAAATTGAACATCTCATTAATCTCAAATTCCTTGGATATTGAAAAAATCACTGAGCTAGTGTTTGAAACTGTCGACGGAGGTCACGTACGTGAGTGTATGAGTGGCACAAACGATTTGCCGAGGGACGACAAAACAAATAGAAGTCACATGGTGCTAAATCCGGAGTGAGGTGGGTATTCTAGCACAAAAATCAAACCTGACTGGGTGGAAAAGATAATTACATGTGATGAAACTTGGATTTTCCAGTACAATCAGGAAACTAAGAGACAATAATGCACTGAAAAACTTCCACGTCACTGAGAATGGAGAAAACAAAAATGAGCAAATCAAAAATGAATGCAATGCTAATCGTTTTCTTTGCCATTATGGCGTTATCATTGTTGAGTGGGTACCAGATGGTCTGACTGTTAATCAGACGTATTATTTTGAGATCGTGGCGAAGCTGAGAGAGTGAGTGAAAAAAGAGGCCAAAATAGTACCAAAAAAGCTGAATCAAGAACAGAAAGTTATCCAGAAACATAAAAAAAGATAATTACATGTGATGAAACTTGGATCCGGAAATTAATAGACAATCAAGCCACTGGAAAAGATAAAAAAGAATGAGCAAATCAAAAATGAAGGCAAGGCTAATCGATTTGTTTGATGGTGTTATCATGATTGAGTGGGTACCAGATGTCAGACTGTTAATGAGACGTATTATTTTGAGGTCGTAGCGAAGCTGAGAGAGCGAATGAGAAAGAAGAGACCAGAATTATGGAAGAACGATCCGTGGATCCTCCACCGGGGCAATGCTTCTGGCCGTAAAGCACATTCTGGATAATAAGATTCCTATGCCGGAATACCTACTTTATTCGCCGAATTTGGTACCATGTGACTTTTATCAATTTCCAAAAAAAAGTCACAACTGAAGGGAACTCATTTTATGTCTGTGAATGAGGTAAAAGAGAAATCGGAGCCGCTGCTGAAGAAATTGACACAAGAAGACCTGCACCATTGTTTCAAACAATGGAAAATTCGAAAGCAGCAGAGCATAGGGAGAGAAGGGGAGTATGTTGAGAGAGATAATTGTTAAGTTTTAAAATTTTAAAAATAAAACCTACTTTTGCCATAAGTCCCGTTATTTATTTGCCACACCTCCTATTATTATTGTGTCCATTCACTTGTTTTGGCACTACTTGTTTCCTTCTTTTCTTAGTAAGTGAAAGAAAAAACGAGAAAATATTAATTTTGCTAAATTATTATTTATAATTTTTAACTGCGAGTAAATATGTATGTTTTTAAATCATAATAAAATATTGATTTTATGGTAACGAAGACAGCAACTGAAAATTAGTTTTTTTAGTACTAGAACTAAAATAGTTATTTGTATATCAAGGCCGCGAAATCACTCTTTAACGTACCGAGAGAAAAATTGTCGTCGAGGCCGCTTGCGGCCGAGGCAAGACAATCTCGAGGACGCTAAAGGATTTCGCGGACAAGGTGTACACAATATTTTTTGTGCAACCGTAAAAAATATGTAATTACAAATTTTATTAATTTTAAACAGTTTCACTGTAAATTGAAAGTTGGCTTTCAAGGTAGCTATGGAATTGACATTTGATAAACAAAACAATTAGTTTTGAAAAAATCATAGTGATTGTTTACTCAATTTCGCGGCCGTTGCCATAACAACAACCGCGAAATTCAATTTCGTGGCCTATCTTGCGGCTGCGAAATGCTTATTTCGCGGCCGGTTGCACAAAAAGTATTTTCTTTTTGGTACTAGCACTAGAAAGTCAACTCATTAAAAATCATAAAGTTAAACTTTAAATTTATTTGCTGACATTAACTTATAAATTTACAATTTTTACAATTATTAACATTAAATTCTGATGGTACATAAATGTCGGTACCAGTAATTTCTGGAAATGTAGTTTTTAGTGTGGATCACAAAATGAATCTGTTATTTGCGAATAAAATGAATATTTTAATCAGAGATATCTTGGATCCGTGAAGTTGGAGTTACAACATCGAAATGCCGCATTTTGCTTCACATAGTAATATTTTGCTCATTTTTACCTTCCGTCACCTCTAGGTAAGGAAGGTATTGTCTTTGGTCAAAAAATTCGGTGGTGAGTTTTCATTGAATAAGCACGTTTTAGGGTCTTTACAATACGATTTTACTATTTTTACGATGATGTCTGTATGTGTGTGTGTGTGTTCGTGTGTGCGTGTGTGTGTGTATGTGTGTGTGTGTGTGTGTATGTGTGTGTGTGTGCGACCGCGTTTTCGGGCACGATATCTCCAATACTAGAATTCCAAAAATTACAATTCTTACGTATACCTCTTCCTTACAACCATATGCAGACCTGTTTAGATTTTGGTTATAATTGGTCAACCGGAAGTACCCTCATTTGAAGATATTAACAGTTTTTCTTGAAAAAATCAGTTAAATGTTATCATAACTTAAAGAATATATTATTGTCTATACGATTTGATTGCATTTTATATTTGATATTCAACAGATATAGAGTTAAAGAAGAATAACGATAATAAATTTTATATAAATTTCATAATTCAGCCAGCTATGCTAACTTAACCATGGAAACTGCTAATACATTCAGGTAATTCAAATTGACAGATGTCAGTATCAATAAAATGAAATCAATGAAAGAATAAGGGAAGTAACTCTAGTGTTAGAAGTTTCTAGATATAAGAGAGACGAATACATATTGGTTTGAACATGTCATGAGGAGAGATGAATATATTAATAGAAGGTGGAAGAAACATAGGAAGACCAAATATAAGATAAAAAGACTGTATTGCAGAAGACTTGAGAGAAAAGGAACTGAATGAGGACGACACGAAACACAAAAATAAGTGGAAGAAGAAAATAAAAAATAGCGACCCCCTAAAGAATGGGAAAAACTAAAGAAGAAGATGTCAGTGTCTAGTGAAATTTGAATAGTTTGTTAATGAAATAACTTTACTGGAAATATAGGATCTTTTGCAAGAAAATTTATGTATGGGGCGCGTGCAGTAACATGACTTTGACCCGTGTCAAAATGACAGCAATTAATTATGTCCATATCTGACAAGTGTTATAATTTTTCAATCAAAATTTCATAATTTTCTTATTTCATGTGGTTTGTTTGTTGTCAGGAGTATGGAATTCAGTTGCCGAGAAAGGAAATCACATAATACCAAAAATTTATAATCTTTTGCAAGAAAATTTATGTATGGAATTTATACATAATACACAGGATTGACGGAAGGTATTGTGCTGGTCACATCAGATTTTTTACCTTCCGTCACCTCTAGGTAAGGAAGGTATTGTCTTTGGTCAAAAAATTCGGTGGTGAGTTTTCATTGAATAAGCACGTTTTAGGGTCTTTACAATACGATTTTACTATTTTTACGATGATGTCTGTATGTGTGTGTGTGTGTTCGTGTGTGCGTGTGTGTGTGTGTATGTGTATGTGTGTGTGTGTGTGTGTGTGTGTGTGTATGCGACCGCCGTTTCGTGCACGATATCTCCAATACTAGAATTCCAAAAATTACAATTTTTGCGTATTCCTCTTCCTTCCAACCATATACAGACTTGTTTAGATTTTGGTTATAATTGGTCAACCGGAAGTACCCTCATTTGAAGATTTTAACAGTTTTTCTTGGAAAACTCAGTTAAATGTTATTATAACTTAAAGAATATATTATTATCTATACGATTTGATTGAATTTTATATTTGTTATTCAACAGATGTAGAGTTAAAGAAGAATAAAGATAATAAATTTGATATAAATTTCATAATTCAGCCAGCTATGCTAACTTAACCATGGAAACTGCTAATATATTCAGGTAATTCAAATTGACAGATGTCAGTATCAATAAAATGCAAATCAATGAAAGAAAAAGGGAAGTAACTCTAGTGTTAGAAGTTTCTAGATATAAGAGAGACGATTACATTGGTTTGAACATGTTATGAGGAGAGATGAATATATTAATAGAAGATGGAAGAAACATAGGAAGACCAAATATAAGATGAAAAGACTGTATTGCAGAAGACTTGAGAGAAAAGGAACTGAATGAGGACGACACGGAAAACAAAAATGAGTGGAAGAAGAAAATAAAAAATAGCGGCCCCCTAACGAATGGGAAAAACTAAAGAAGAAGATGTCAGTGTCTAGTGCAATTTGCATAGTTTGTTTATGAAATAACTTTACTGGAAATATAGGATCTTTTGCAAGAAAATTTATGTATGGGGCCGCGTGCAGTAACATGATTTTGCTGACTTTGGCAAGCAGATATGGGGACCTGTGTCAAAATGACAGCAATTAATTATGTCCATAACTGACAAGTGTTATAATTTTTCATTCAAAATTTCATAATTTTCTTATTTCATGTGATTTGTTTGTTATCAGGAGTATGGAATTCAGTTGCCGAGAAAGAGAATCACATAATACCAAAAATTTAGAATCTTTCGCAAGAAAATTTATCTATGGAATTTGTACATAATACACAGGATTGAGGGAAGGTATTGTGCTGGCCACATCAGATTTTTGCTGTATAGCTTGATTTTTTTGCTGAATACATTCTTAAGTTAAAAACAAATTAAAAATGTAACTCCATCTTCATGTTGGAGTTACAAATAACTTAAATATTTTTTAATATATTTCCTCTTGAAGTACAAAAAAATATACAGCAATGTATCGTCGCATTACTTTTAAATTTTCAGCCCCAAAATGATTGATTTTGAAACAAGATTTTAGGAATCAAAATATGACATATAGTCTATATATTTTAATACTCGAATGATTGACATAAAACGATAAAACTCTGCTCATTTACGAATACGAAGACTTAAAATTATAACCACCATACTTCAAAATAGAACCACTGTGTCTGGTTTCATGAGAGCTGCACACAGTTGGACTTCCTTATTATAAATATACATACATTATTTTCATCGCAAAAAATATTAATGGATTGTCAGCGTACATGAAAAAAATAAAATTTCTTTTGGAAATATGACATCTGTCGGATAATACTAGTATATCTCTATTTATCAATTTATGAATTACTTTTTTTATTAACTATCAAAATGTACAGAAAAAAAAAATAATCTGATTTTCTTTAAGCCAACAAATTTATAAATTTGAATTCATTTAGAGAACGCCATAGGGGAAAGTACCTACAGTATGAAAATGGTTTTCTCATTTCAAAGAGAACCATTTTGACATTACGACTTCTTCACATTCAAATCATCAGATTTCTTCAAATGTGAAATAAAAAACTGCCAGATCGTTAGGAGGCAATCGTAAACAATATTCTTGATACAAAAATAAATAATTCAATAAAAACGCTGCGAACTTATGAATAAACCTGATAGGTCACTTACTTCATTTTTATATGTGTTAGGAAACTCCCACTGAAGAGAAAATTTGTTAGTGTTGTTTACAATAGTTGTACATTTCAAAATTAATTTTTGATATGTCCTTAAAGTTTCACCGAATGGAGCAATGATATTAGTTTTTGATTCAATTTCTCGAATACCTTAAATTTGAAAATAATTATTATTTGGTATCTGTTACTACAAGAAAAAAAATGTGTTAAACGTTAATTATTTTTATCAAATGTCACCATAGTCCTGCATAATTTTTTTTCGTACATATTTCCAAAATGATTGTATTTACTAAGAGTTACAGCTAATACAGCTGGACATTCACATACTTACTGTCAAGAACTCCATGTATAAGTCTATTTTCTAGAAAATTTCCTCGTTTATATTCGCAAGTAAGGTCAATGTTATCTTCTTCATATTCAGATCTACTAAATTCAAATCCAAATCGTGGATCGTATTTTGGATAAAATTTGCGATACTTAATTTCAACGATCGTAACTTTAACATCGGGAGATGTAGGTATACATGGTACCCAAAAACTGTTATTTTTCGATAATATATTGATAATATTGCCATTGTTTTCTTCTAATGGGTAACGAACTATATTTTCTTCATCTGAAATATTGAAAAAAAATTGTACTAACCTCTTGCGAGAAGATGTCATTTTAGAATTCGCGCAATAAAACTACTCGCTTTTTGTGCCTTAAAACGTCACGGATATGAGAAGCATGTCTTTATGCACTTATGCATAAATATGTATATATTATATTACCTTTTACGAATACGTAGATGCTGGATGAAGCATACAAATTATTTTTTTCTTCGCCATTTTCATGACAATAATAAAATCCACTATTAGTATTATGACTTTCTGTTAAATATAAAGTAGATCGATATAATTTAACATTATTTCTTATAATAGTGGAGTATGTAACTTCCACATTCAAATATATATTCTGAAATAATTTTTAACAAACAATATAAAAATTATATTCAAATACAAAATAAAATATGTATAACATTAGAGTTCTGGCCAAGCTATACCTGTAAATCTTCATCTGGATAACTCCAAGTAACATTTTTGTGATAGTAACAATTTAATGTTAAATCCTCATCTGAATTTATTTCCAAATAAGAAATATCGGAATTGTTAGATTCGAAATCTATTTCTGGCAATTTAAAAGTGCTTTTTTCTAAAAAATAAGAAGTAAAAGAACTTTCTGAATACATACCAGACCGATACCATGTAGATACTATAAATTGATACATTTAATTTTCAATTAAACAAAGCTCACAATGTTTTAGAAATGGCTTAAAAATTGACACATGTGTAATTTTTCATAATTTATGCTATAATGTCGATGCTGTATTTTTCTTTTAACTGATAGTTAATAGACAGTTTAAACAGATATGAAAATACCGGACCTCAGAACTTAAATGTTTCAATTTATAATATATTTTGTAAAAAATATTTACCAGTTACCATAACACTGACTTCATAATACAAATCTTCATTAATTGATGCTATATAACATTTATATTTTCCACTATCTTCTAAAGATAAATTACGTATCAATATTTTACTTAATAAAATATCATTTTTAACTATTGGAATTCGGGCTTCATTCATAATAGTTACTCTATTTGACTGTAAAACATTATTTTGATTTTATATTGATACATTCTAAATAATAATAAACTTACATGAAATAAAATATTGTTGGGAATGTTCCAATCTAATCTAAAGGAATTATGCTTTGTTATTAAAGAACAATTTAATTCTAAATGGTCGCCAGTATATTTTAAAATATATTTGTCGGAATTTATATATGGCTTATTGTATTTTTCAGTGGCTAAAATATAATAATAATAATTAATAATAATACTAATATTAATAATAATCATGCAATAGATACCGTCCGAAAATATGGTATTGTCTTTGGTCAAAAAATTCAATGATGAGTTTTTAGTGAATAAGCATGTTTTAGAGTCCTTATAATACGATTTTACCATTTTTACGATGATGTCTGTATGTATGAATGTGTGTGTGTGTGTGTATGTGTGTCTCTGTGGGTGTGACGAAAATTTCGGATCGCATAACTTCAATACCACGATTTCAAAAATTATAATTTTTTCGTATTCCTCAAGTTTACATCCAGAAGAACAACTGATAAGATTTTGGTTATAATTGGTGAACCGGAAGTAGCCTCATTTGAAGATTTAACAGTTAAATTTGATTTATTGACATTTATAAAATTTTGAAGAAATTCAATTTTATAAATCAGCCAGCTATGCTAAACATGGAAACTACTAATATATTCATATAATTCAAATTGACAGATGTCAGTATAAATAAAAAGTAAATTAATGTGGCAGAGATGACGATGTTGAAGTAGATATTGGGGAAAACACAGAAAGATAGGTAATGAAATAACTCTAGTATTACAAGTTTCTAGAAAGAGATAGGAGAGACGATTACATTGGTTTGAACATGTCATAAGGAGAGATGAATAATATATTGGAGAATGAATAGCTTAGTATTAGAAGGTTGAAGAAACGGAAAAGGAACTGAATGAGAACGACACGCAAAACAAAAATGAGTGGAGCAAGAAAATAAAAAATAGCGACCCCTAACGAATGAGAAAAGCTAAAGAAGAAGATGTCAGTGTCAAGTGCAATTTGCATAGTTTGTTTATGAAATAATTTTACTGGAAATTTAGAACCTTTTGCAAGAAAATTTATGTATGGAATTTTTACATAATATACAAGACTGACGGAAGGTATTGCGCTGGCCACATCAGATTTTTTGAATTTGATGTAATTAAAGAATAAACTTTCTAGCTTCCTTAGTTTTATAGATTTCTACGACATAATTTAATTCAAGATCGTGTTTAAATTTTAGAAAATTATTTACTGGATGTTAATAAATAGTGAAATAAATATTGATGAGCAATTACATAATAATTGGACATTTTTATAGGACGTTTTTGTAGAAACTCTCAAAATTTAAAACGTAACTTCTGACTAAAATACTTTTTGCGAGAAACAGTTTTACCAAACTGTTTGGCATCCTTAAAAGTACATGTCTCTGTATATAACTCGTATTTACAATATTTGTACTATGATTGTTTTTACCAAGAGATTCTAAATTATTTATATATCGTAATATAATAACAATTGTCAATTTTTGAACAGTCTAACGTCTAACTATAAGGAAATCGGCATCTATGAAACAATGTCATACCATAAAATAAACAATAATAACCAATGTCAACATGTCAGTAAAATCTCGAAGGGCTTTAGTGTTATTAACAGTTTAAATATGATGGAACTTGTAATCACATTAATAATAACAGATATTTATACACCAAGTGAGTTAAGATAATGTTTATACAATATTTTATTCAATTAATTGGCAAAATAAAAAAACTAATCATTTAGTAGGCTATGCATGAAAATCGTCGTTGATAGACGTCAAGTCGTTTATAAATTATAAACAAGCTTTATTTTCTGTCATTTGTGTCGCGAAAAATAAAGAAAATAGCTAATCTGTCTAGTCCATGGTGAATGTTTTATTTTCGTGCCTAATGTTGTGTTATAGTAATTAACGTATAAAGGGTGTTATAAGGGCAATAACGCCTGAGGTCAACAGTGTGCATTTCGAGTGCCTTTGGCCCGAGGTGTGTACGTTGACCGAAGGCATTATTGTCCGTTTAACGCCCGTGGTGCGTTCAACATTTAATGTCCGACCGATGTATTATTTTATTAAAGATTTTTTTCGATTTTTGTCCTATTATTGTGATTTTTGTCAGAGAGATTAATCTATTTGCTTGCAAACGTTGTATGTAACTAGGTAACGCGATATTCTTATTTGTTTACAATACCGATTTGTTTATTTCAATATTTCTATCTGTCGTAAAATTCCGAAAGAATTTTTGTTTAGTGGCTGGCGTGAAATCAAATACTATACCAACATCAACACCAGCACTTCGACCACCACTGTAAAGAAATTGACTGTTTAGATAATGTCAAGCGTTGATTCAATAGGCACTACGAATACTGAACAACATGCTAACCTAGAATTCTCTGGTCGATTTTAAAATTGCATTTTTCATATAAATAAGTAATCCTACTATAATACTCGTACTAACCTTGTATTCGAAATTAACCAAAAAATAAAGAATATTATTTACGTTGATTTCGTTAGTTATTGATTTCTATTATTTATAATATGGGGATTGTAAATAAGCATATGACATCTGGTGCTATTTTGCGGAACTATCGTTGATAGAGTTGTAGAGTTAATGTTATGTGACATTAGTTTGGTTATATAAACATAAATCTAATCCATTATATTTATATTACTTAGTTTTAGAAATACAGTATGAAATGTCAATTATCAACGTTAGATCCTTTTAAAGCCGTTTTGGCGCTGTGATCTTATTTTTAGTAGGGTACCTTTATAGTCGGGGTATGGCCATGACGTGGCTCGCGTTTTTATTAAAAATACATAATGAATTATCTAATCCCGTAACAGACGTTGTATAGGAATAATTACGAATTAATTGATAATTCATTATTTTTAATAGAAATTTCATGTCGGCAGTGACGCACTAAAAAAGAATTAAATGAAAAATAAGAAATAATATCCCGAATTTTGAATAAAATATTTTTGATTGAGAATCAGTACTCTCAAACTTGTTACCCTTTTTTTAACACCTTGTATATTTATTAAAATTTAATTTTTTGTTGGTCCCCCCTAAATTTTATTTCTACATCCGCCACTGTATACACCCACTTTTGGGTAAAAATTTGAAAGTGGAAAATGAGTGTTTTCAAGTTTTGAAGGTTTTTGTTCTATATTATCAGTTTTGGTTGTACCCACATTTTTGGACAATAAATGATTTATCATACCAAGAACAGTAATATACTGAGCCCGAATTTTGTCAAACGTGTCGACGTCATCAGGAAAATAGCAATCATATAGACCTTCATCGTGTTTTTGAATATTTTTAAGAGTCAATTTACTTGTTATTACTTTTCCTCCATCAATTGGTGTTGATGAAATAATGATAGACCTTTCCAAATCCTATAAAGAATGCATATACTTATTATTGAAACATAAAATATTTAATTTTTTGTTACATTTCGCATCTTATTTGTAATATTCCAAATTGGATATTTATAACTATTCAGTGAAACAACTATTGTACAATGTAAAATAATTTCATTTCCGATATATGCTAAATTACTCGCCATTAAAGATTCGACATATGTGTGTGATTCATATGGAAAATAATCTAAAAATAAATAAATATATAAGAGCCTAGGTACATAATAGTTCGACCGGTTTACATTTTCAACAAATTATAATATCTACACAAATGGTACTTACATACTTACATATTTAAATTTACAAAAGCTGTGGGCTGATAATAGTTCGACCGGCATTTAAAGGGTCACTTTTTGTCTAGATTTATTTTCTACCGGGACTCTTTAATTTTGGTACAATATAAAAAACAATTTCGTAAAAATCCACTGCGTACAGTAAGAAGACTCCCCCCCCCCCCCTTAACTTTTTCATTATAAATAATGGAATAAAATGGCTAATATAAAACTTTTGTTATATTAAATATTATACTATTTCATGACAGAGTAGATACTTTATATAAAGTCAGATTTACAAGATACGACTATTATCTTTTATTATTTAAAAATATAAACCACCATTTATTTTTCTTTTTAACGATGTATTAGTTTTTATTATTGTATTTGAAAAAAATCGAGATAAGATAATTGAGAAATAATTTTTATTCAAATATTATGGGTGGTTATGTGAAAATAAATAAAATGTTAAACAGTTAAATTAATATCAGCAAAGTATACATTTGTTTGTTACTTATTTATTATATACTTATTCATTTATTAAATGAATAAATAAATCATCACGGAATATTTCCCATTGCTACACAGATTTCGGTAATGATAACATATTTGTACCGTGCGGGCGTGTACCATGCACGGCACTCATTGCTAGAGTGGAGAGTGCACCACAGGGGTCAAATAGATATATTTGGCGTCGGCCAGATTCGAACCCGGTTCCCCAGATTCGCGACCGCGGACACTCACATAAATTTGAATAAAAATGATTCATCATAAATCTCAATTACATTATTTTTCTCGATTTTGTTCAAATGCATTAATAAGAGGTAATACATTGTTGAAAAGACAAGAAAATGGCGGTTTATATATTAGTAAAATAATTATAGGTTGCTATTTAAAAAATAAAAGTTGATAGTTGTATCTTACAAAGCTGACTATATAAAAATATCTACATGTGTCATCAAATAGTATATTTAAAATAACAAAACTTTTATATGAGCCATTTTTTCTGTTACTTTTAATAAAAAAGTTTAAGAGGGAGAGGGGCGTCTTCCTAGATTCACTCAGTATAGAATAATAATCAAACAGAAGAATGTGCAGGGCTTATAGATATAACGCCTAATGGAATTAAAGCTGTTCTTAATAATCGAAAGAAATTTGTAGAAATTTCTCATCATTTGTGTAGATTTTATAATTTGTTTGTTGAAATTGTAAACCGGCCGAACTATGTATTATGAGCTTAGCTCGTATACGAAATCAAGGCTTACTATAATGATGAAACATGTATTTGCTGTATTCAAAATTGCCATCTAAATGAAAAACGCAGAACAAATCTATTTTATCTGTAAATGTCATATTTACGGTAAAACCATAGTGAGAGTCGAAAGTTGTTCCATTTACTTCAGACATATTTTGGCTAAAATAAATTTAATTAAACATGTACTTATTTATATCTTATCCCACATTAAGAATGAATTAAATAGTGCTGCTATGTAAGGCCGATTTACAATGCTAAAAACATAGAAGCAGAATATGAATTCCTCCATCATATAGGTGCAAATTAGAAAATTCGAGTTTTTAATGACCGTAAGATCTAGGTCACGTCATTGCTAAATATACGTATTTTTTAAAAATTATTTTATTGTGTATTTTCAATATTGACCAGGAAAGTTATTTTAAACACGTAAATTTTTGCACAATCGTTTTCATTCGTAAAGTGAAACAATGTATTGATTTTGCTTTATTTACAATAATAGAAAGACGTCTGTTTCGAATGACGATGGCATGCATGGTATAGTCACATTTGAGTTTGTTGCATATTGAAACATTAATGGTATTTCAGTATCAGCCGTTTGTAATTCGTATACATCTAGAAATAAAAATCAAAAGTAAAATAATTGTATGCACTCGGCTGTTAAGACATTTTATCCACACGGCTGTTGATAAAATATGTTATTGACTCACTTATGGAATAAATAACTATTACCTTTTACGAACATGTAAAGTTTTTGAGATTTGTATGGATGGTTTATAATGGTATTATTTTCATAGCAATTATAAAATCCAGTATTCAAATGGTATACAGAAGTGATGGATATAGTTGATCTGTATATAGTTTTTTCATTTTTGTTAATAATTGTATGTTCTAATAGAACATTGTTTTTAATTTTTGGACTTGTGTGGATGAAAGAAAGCATCTAAAAATATATATGAAGTTTTGTAAATAAATATATATGTATATGTTTTTTTTACCAAGTATGTTGTAAACTTGTTTGGATACACCCATGAAATAGGTTTGGAACTTTCACAAATTAATGTTATATTTTCTTTGACATTAAGTTGAATTTCTATTTCATTGGAATCATTTAGTTCTTTATCTTTTGGGTATATAATATGAGGAACTTCATAATTTACACCTTTATCTATAAATATAGTAAGTACAAAATATCACACATATAAACCATAAAACAATTAAATACAAATTTTAAAACAAGACATTTCATATAACACATATATTTCTCATCTCTTCCATAGAATTTCAAATTTCTTTTAATTCGAATTTAATTTATGGAAGAACAAAATTGAAAAACATGTTTTGTATTTCTCTTAAACCAAAATTGTAATTTAATTATTTTGACATTTTGTCAACAGTTACAAGTTAAGTTAAAATTTTGTTTTTACTACGTTATGAACCTACAAATAAATACCTTTAATTTTAATTTAAAAGAGTGTTTAACTGTTTGATGTAAATTTTCATTATAAAAAAAGGAATTTCAGTATTATTCTATGAGTAATGAGAGGTAATGATAACTAAAATGAAAGCTATTTATTTGACACTTAAAGTAAGTTACCAACTTCGTAATTTAAAAATTCCCCAAAAACATTTATACAAAATTGTTCATTGTAACTCTGTTTTTGACAAAAACAGTTGTACAAAATTCACCTTGTCTGCGCGAAATAGGAAAATGTGGTTTTGATTTCAGATGTTCGTTGTGAACTACTAGACTACTTCTGTTTTGAGTAAGTTATTTCAAACATTTATATATTTAGAGATACCGTTTTTAATATTAATAGTATCTATAAAAAATACTAGACTTCAGAGTGATACAAATAAATCTGCGGTTACACATACATATGTATGTCATGTTGTTTAGGTGTATTTAATTTGTATTAAAAAAACATCTTACCAACAATAGTTACGTATTTCTTGGTATCTCTGTTTCTACTAATACTCATAGTAGTGTTACAAAAATATGTACCCTCATCTTCTACTGTAAGATTTGATATAATAATTGTACTCTTCAAAAGTTTATTTATTAATACGAGTTGTATGGGTGAACTATTAATAATTTTTACTCTTCTGGACCACTACAAAAAATATTATTTTCTAAGTTCTGTGGTTGTATTATTTCAAATTGAACAGTTCTTGGCAAAAACAACGAAATATTGTAAAAATGAGTTACATCAACATTTTCTTTCAAGGATACCAAACAGTTTGGTAAAATTATTTTTCGCAAAAAGTGTCAGTCACAAGTTATTACATTTTAAAGTTTGAGCTTTTTTACAAAAACGTCCTACAAAATTGTTCATCAATGTTTATTTTTCTATTTATTAACATCCAGTAAATAATTTTCTAATATTTAAACATGATCCTTAGGTACAATTACGTAACTTCATAAATTAAAAAAGCTACAAAGTTGTTCCTGCAACTATCTCAAATTAAAAAAAAAATATATGCTAAGATTGTTTTGCTAAGAGTTCTTCATTTGAAATTAATTACTTACATTAGGCATTTCCCATATTAGCTTTTCATCATGGTTCATAATAATTGTACAATTTAATATTAAAGTGTTACCGACTTCAAAAACAATTAAATCTGGACCCTCTATATATGGTTCAAAAGTTTTAAACGACTCTAAAATTTATTACACACAATAATATCAAAATATAAAAGTAGCTATTTATTTAGTATGCTTCAAAATATAGTGGACCTACTTTGGTCATTCGTTTATAACTTGAAACATACTTTCCAAATATAATAAATATTTTACCTAATTTCAAATTAATAGATGTAACTTCGGTAATATTATCCCTTTTAAATTTACAATCAAATCTTGTTCTAGTAACTGGTGCAATCAAAAGTCCGTAAGATGGATGAAACTTGCCCTATTTTAATAAAATAAATTTTATTTTATTTTAAAATACGAGTTCAAAAAAAACCTAACTCGGAGTAGGCTATGACCAAAGAAATATATGTCAATTTAAAAATATTTAATTAAATGTCAATTTGACATGAGATATTGTTAAAAATGTTATTGAAAAAAATCAAAGCTTTTCTTCTTGAATCTTATTTTAGAAATGGAAACAAATTAGAAAACGGCGAATGACAATACACTGTATCCTACTTTATTATCTTTTCTCCTTAAAATTATATTTCAAGATCAATTTTGAAAAATTCTCAGATATATGTTTCTCTGTTCATAACCTACTCCGAGTAAGGTTTTTTTATTGAACATTCAGTATATAAAATGCATTTAATACCACAAGTTCATGTTTAGAAAATTCATCGTTATTTAATTTGCCATTCGAATAGAGATTGACTAGCTAAAAATATTATTTTGTTATTATTTAAATATAGATTTAAGTATTTTAACTTACATGGATATCTTTATTGAATTCATAATATTCTAACGACACGTTTACATCTGGAGCAGTTGGTCGACAAGGAATTGATATCAAATCGTTCTGAGATCCCATTAGTTCCAAGCGTGTATCAGGAAAAAATGATAAACGGTCTTTATCTTCAAAATTTTTTTAATAATAAAAAATAAAATAAAAAATAAAAAAAAATGGTATATAGATATACAGGGTGTTTTACAACTTCAGATAAAAACTTTAAGGGTATATAGTGCTGACTGACCAGAATGTGTAAAAAAGTTTAATCAACATACGTCTGATCTTCAATTGTTTCCTAGAAAGAGGATATGTTGTATTAGAATCGAATAAAACAAAAAAGACAATGATAGCGATGGAACAAAATTTTGTCTTTGCCATTTAATACTATAACACTATAAAAATACATAAAAAAAATTATAAAGCATTTTTATTCAATTTCTAAGAGTTAAAAGTTATTTGAAAATAATATTTAACTTAGTATATTTTTTATTTGAAAAACAAGAGCACATCTAAGATAACTTCTTATTTACTTTATTTAATCGAAGTCGTAATAGTCGTTATAGTTCTCGACCATAGTAAAGTTATACTCTGTAAAATCTCCTTATATCTCGGAAACTATTGAAGATCGGACCTGTTTTGTGTTTTTTTACTCTTTTTGGTCAGTACTATAGAGGAAGTTCATTTTTAAGTGGCTATCATTGCGATTTCGAGAAGAGATGCGAAATTGGTTAAATTAGCAGAGAATCTCTATTTTACATGGGTATTTCAATGATAAATTGAAAAAAATAATTCAACCAGTGGTTCTCAAAATATGAATACCAACTTTCTTATTTTGAAAACGTATACTTTTTATTTGCTCACTCAATAGAGCCCTTTATTTTGAATCCAACGATATACAATTTTCATACCCTTACCCTTACATAACAATTTTTTCGAAAAAAAAATAAAGTATTGCATTAATTCCCCCAAAATATGATATTAATAAGAGTGTCATGACTGAAAAAAGCGAATATTTTGTTTATTGCTAATTAAAAGAAAAAGTTTATGGTACTGTGCATCCCGACGAACAACACTTAAAAGATTGTATTGAAGAAACATTAAGAAGTATCGATAAAAGAATATTATAAAAGAAAAAATTGAAAATGGAGAATTCAGTTATGTACTGATAAAGAAGGAAATAATTTTGAGCAGTTGTTATAAATAATAGATCATTTAATTGAAAATAATATCATATTTTTATGTATATATATATATATATATATATATATATATATATATATATATATATATATATATATATATATATATATATATATATATATATATATATATATATACTGTGTGTCTGTCGTAAAGGTGTACATAGGAGATTAACATGGGAAATTAGTTTTTTGCAAGTCCCTGCTCACCTAATTATTTTAAGCAAAAACACGTCAAATAAAAGTTTTAGGGCATAAAATTCTGCATCTAAATCAATAAACAGAATTAACTTTACATGCTTTATAACGACAGAAATTAAATATGAAAATGTCAAATAAGTTATTTGACAAATAAAACGTCAAGCTTTTATTTATTTTTTGTTTAATTCCATGGCTATCGATATTTTCAACGTAATTTTCGACATATTCATATTTAATTTCTGTCGTTATAAAGCATGTAAAGTTAATTCTGTGATGCAGAATTTTATGCCCTAAAACTTTTATTTGACGTGTTTTTGCTTAAAATAATTAGGTGAGCAGGGACTTGCAAAAAACTAATTTCCCATGTTAATCTCCTATGTACACCTTTACGACAGACACACGGTATATATATATTGAATGAGCAAATAAAGAGTATATATTTATCGAGATATTTATATTGAAATAAAAAGTTGGTATCCATATTTTGAGAACCATTGGTTGAATTTTTTTCCATTTTATCATTGAAATACCCATGTAAAATGAGATTCTTTGCCAATTTAACCAACTTCGTATCTCGTATAGTTCTCGAGATCGCAATGGTAGCCACTTAAAAATTAACATCCGGTATACCGTTAAAGTTTGTACCTGAAATTACTAAACATCTATATATATTTTGAAAATGAACTTACCTTTCACGTATACCATTATGGCACTATTTTTCGATGTCGTAAAATTCACACTCTCTCCATGGCAACAATAAAAGCCAGAATTATGATAAGTTACATTAAAAACAGTTATTATAGATTCGTAGTTAATTGTGTTTCTTGTAGTTTTTGACATGCTTTTTGTGATAGAGTGATTACCCATCTAAACAAATTAAGAAATAAAATTGAAATGAATATATGTATAAGTCGTATACCTGATTATTGATGGGATCAATAAACGTCCATTTTACTGGTTCTGTCCCTACACATCCCAAAGTAAAATTGACTCCTGTAGCAACGACAATATATTCTTTTTGTGGGAATATATCTAGAGTTTCATATTTTGAACATGCAGCTAAAATTTGATATTAATTTCAAAACAAAGTTACTTTTTAATATTTGAATATTTAATATTACTTCCAAATAATAAAAGAAATTTTATTATTAGTAATTTCAAATTATTCATTGCACGTAAAGAGATGATGCGAGAGATGATACTTCACTGTATAGAGTTTGCAAATAAACTAGATAAAAACAAGGAGAAAAATCACAAAACAGGAAACAATAATATCTGCATGTTGGGTGAACAGATATTTTTATTTTTGTGGTATTTTTACAAGATAATTATATTATTGACAATTTTACAGAAAAATATAGTTATATATCAGTCTTGGGAATAACTTGTTTTTTCTGAATACATTCTTTCAGCAGATTCATAAATTTTGTTGTAACTCTGAAAAATATAAATAAATTATTAGTATGCGTCAAAAGTCAAAACTTAATATGATTGATGATTGACAACTAATGACTAAAATTATAATCAATGATCAACGATTCGATTGATTAACTAATGACAATAATAATAATCAATGACTAATGAGTAATGATTGCATATTTTTGTCATTTCTCGCAAAATAATGACTGATTAGTTTTAGTTATAATCAAATAATCATTATTGAAAAAATATTTTTTCTTTGCAGTTAACATTCGAAAGTCGGACTTTCGTAAAATACCCACGTGTAGGAGTATTGTATTTTTACTTCTATAGATAAATTGAAAACGCTATGTCAGAGTGTTAAGTTAAAAAAGGGTAGTACATTTTTAGAGTACATATTATACATATACATTTCGATGTGCTGATTCTCAATGAAAAACAATATCTTTAAAATGTAAAATTCGAGAAATTAAGAGCGTACATTTTAGTGCCACTGAAAAAAAAGAATTTTTAATCACGTAACTAAAGTTGAATAGCAAATAAATAAATTCACTTATTTTTTTAAAAAATTCGTGGCGACCAGTGGCACTAAAATGTACACTTCAAGACCCATACCCTTAATATTTTGAAGTATAAAAAAAAACCACCTGTATACAGAGTGTCTCTTGTTCAGCATGGGGATCTCGAGAACTATAAGAGATACGAGGTCGGTTAAATTAGACCAAAGTTGACCCATTCATTTTAATTTGCACTTTTTATAGGCACTTTTATACGAGGCATTCATAGATGTCCTCAATTTTTATTTATCTCTTACCATTTTTGAGAAATTCATTTCAAATTTTCATATGGAGCTTATAGAGTATAGAGTAAGCTCTGATATCATTAAATAGGCTTTTTTTCTCTTTTCAACGATATAAAACACTTGTAGTTTAATTTTTAAATTATGTAAGAAATTACAAAATTAAGGATCAGAATAGTTTCCGTAGTCTTTTTAAATAAAATATATGAAAAGTTGTGAAATGTCATTAATTTTGTAATTTCTTGCATAATTTAAAAATTAAAGTAAGTACAAGTGTTTTATATCGTAGAAAAGAGAAAAAAACCTATTTTTCTACAACTGTCAAAAAAACATGACATTTAAACATCGTTATGGATACGCGAAGTTTGTGATTTTTTTACGTGTGAAAAAATAAAAATTATTTTTTCACGTGTTAAAAAATATTTTTATACAAAATTTAAGGCAATTAACACATCATTTTAACAATATATTACTTATTATAAATGTTTAAATTAATTGTACAGTTGGTACAATTATTCCCTGCATTAATTCTCAACGAAGACAATGCAGATGGTTGGCCGTGGTAAATATCCCCGCACAAATTTATCTCTTCCTTAGAAGTGGATGGCTGATTTATCTCATTGTATATCTTCTCTTTCGAAGTGGATGGTTGGCAGTTTAAAATTATGTTTGATATGTCAATTTTATTGTTTAAACTGCCTTGTATATATCCCTCTGCTACGGTGGTAGATTTCCATCCTCCGTGGGGTTCAATAGAAGTCATGTCACCTCCTGCATTGGCCAAAAGAGTGACAGAGCTTCTTCGAAAGCAGTGGCCTGTGTACCTCTCAAACATTTCCTTTCCAAGCCATTTTGCAATCAAGCTGGGAATCTCTCCTATTTTGTTGATTCCGACATGTTGATTAACACACTTGCCATTGTTATACTTAAGGAATAATCGACGACTTGAAGCATGTGTCGGCCTTAGAACTCTTGTACTTACGGTATATCTCAATATATTCTGTTTTTGAAACAGTGAAAGTTCGTTCAGAATGAGTTTTCGAATCCGGTATTTTCACAATTAATATAGAGCCTACATCTTCGATATCATCAATCGTCATTTTAACTAACTCTTCGCGACGACAGGCGCCACTTATACCCAAAATTAGCACAGTCTGCAATAAAATATCAACAAGTAGGTATTTATCTACTAAAATTAAATGGAAATACTTGCCTTCTTCAATAAATGCATTTCATCGTCAGCTTCTTTAATAAATTTAGTTATATCTTCTCTTGTTAAGACTTTTGATTTTTTCCCTCTATATCCAACTGATTTATTTTTTAGATAAGGCTCCAATTTTGTAAATTTTCGAAGGTCAATATTTTCCTTCACATTCAAAGTAGCTTTGAGCATGGAAAAGGTTGTCCATAGTGTAGGTGGTTTTAATCTTGTTGACTTTCCTTCTAGATAAGCCAAAACCACGTTTTCTGATACTTTTACCACATTTTTTCCTGTGTACCATTTTCGAAATTCAATATAAGTATTCTCATACTGACGTCTTTATTTGGCTGGCAATAAATTCGAAATTGCAGCATTTGCAGTTTCGGTTACCTCAGGAGGAGTATCGCTATCACTGATCTCGTCACAATCCATCGATATAAGCAAAAATTGATATG
Source organism: Harpalus rufipes (assembly GCA_951394225.1). Taxonomy (NCBI): domain Eukaryota; kingdom Metazoa; phylum Arthropoda; class Insecta; order Coleoptera; family Carabidae; genus Harpalus; species Harpalus rufipes. The sequence goes on along the minus strand of OX596284.1, from coordinate 18,892,218 downwards.
GATAGATCGAAACACCGGACCGAAAATACAAATTCGTTCACTTTATTTATTTATTTGTTTATTCAATATTTGCACGGTCCCTTGGTTACAACATACCAGGCGACTTCATTTTGGTAGCAGATTAATTTTATTTTGAATATTTTCCTATAGTTTACTTAAATAAATCTATAATTATTGAATTCTTTTTTTGACAGTTGTAGAAAAAATATTGTTTGCATTTCGTGGGCGAAATTTGTGTTTTTTTGGCGCATTCGAATGACTTTTTTGCCTCGACCTGACGGTCTCGGCTAAAAGTGACCTTCTCACGCGCAACAAAAAAAACACTCATTTCGCGCACTTTACAAAAATACAAAAATAACTATTAATGGTATCACAGCCTACTCTGAACCCATATGAAAAGTTAACATGAATTTATCAAAAATCGTAAGATTTTTTTTTTTTTTGAGGATGCCTATGAATTCCTCGTACAAAAGTGCCTGTTAAAATTTAGTTAGAATTCACAAAACAAGTTACAAGCAAAAAACGAAATTGGAAAAAAAAATTTTGCCCATATAGTGACACGCATTTTTTTCGAACAAACTATACACCACTTAAATGGCCCCCTAATGCAACTTAGGTCTAATTTAACTGACCTCGTATCTCTTATAGTTTTCGAAATCCCCATGTTGAACAAGTTATCCTGGACTCCTGTATATAAGGTGTTTTTTTTCTATTTAAGAAATAACAACAATAATAATATAGAAATTAATGTATATATATATATATATATATATATATATATATATATATATATATATATATACTTTTACATAATAATTTATTAATTAATATTATTGCTAATTAAAAAAAAATCAAATCGAAATAAAAATATTACCAAAATAATTTTCTCATTTATGACTAAAACTAATGATTGAATAATTCATGATTAATTAATTTAGTTATAATTAAAATTAACTTTTAAATCATGATTAAATTTAGTCATGATTATTTCGTTATAATTAAAACTCTAGTTGATTGATCAATCAGTTAAAAAAATTAGTTGATTGTACCAACACTCATACTTATATAGGGTATACAGCTCGAAAGCCGTGTGGTAATTGGTTGTGATGCGCCGAATACAATGTTGGCTGAATAATCGAATACCCAACTTTACCGAATTCCACGGCGGTCGAACCGAATATTCGTTAACAGATTGCCTTATGAAACTTTTTTTTTAGTACTGTTATTATATTATAATCATTTTCAAATAAATCCAAACTACTTAGATCATAAAATAATTTTGTTTTGAATGGATTATTACTTCCAGAAATAAATGAGAAAATGCCGAATTTTCAGTACGTATAACCGAATAATTCGGCCATAACCGAATTAACAAAAAGTGGCCGAATATACCGAATAATAACCGAATATTCGGCGCATCTCTAGTAATTGACACATTTTGGAAAATACATACTTGTAGCGTTACTTTTTCTAGTAGACCTTCAAAAATTTTAACTATTTGAGTAAACGTCGGTCTCTCCGAAGGTTTTCCATGCCAACAATCCCTCATTATTTGGTACCTAATTAGAAATAAATTTAAAACTCAAAACAAAATATCTAGTTGTTTATGTTAGAAGAAAGGTAAACAATATTACTCTACTTACATTTCTTTTGAGCTGTATTTTGGTTGTTCCATTCTGTATCCAGAAGTTATCTTCCTATAAAATTCTGAATCGACGGTTTGATCCGGATAAGGAACTTGTGCTAATGAAAATAGTTCCCATAGTACTATACCAAACGACCATACGTCTGACTGGGTGGAAAAGATTCCATCTTGAATTGATTCTACTGCCATCCATCGTATTGGCATAGGTACCTAAGAAGTACGGAATGACTGAGGTCAAACAATAGGGGATTACAGCTCAATCGAATTAAAAAATAATAATAAAAAAATAGTGAAAGTATATACTCAGTAATGTATATTAACAAAGAAATAAAATGATATAATTGAAATACGTAGGAAATAAGAGGTGTTTTGTTATAGCAGCTCGTCATTCATATGAATTCCATATATATTATTTTGATTGGCGACTCAAAGATCGCCTTTAAATATATAACAAATACCGAATATGGGGAAGGGGCCTACACCAATGGAAATAGAGAAAAGCAAATAGCGGAGGAGTGGATATTAGTCGAGTGCTGCAATTCCCAAACAGTTTTTATTTGAATTTTGAATACAAATGTCTTGTATTAAACTAAAAGGAGTATGACACGTAAACACATATGCGCACTTTTTCATAGAATTTTTGCAACTTTGCCCATTTCATGCAACATTTTGCGTATGACAAAAGACTGGTTTCATGCAACTAGATTACGAACATATTTGTAAACTTCGTTGACAAGTTGTAGATACGTGCGTACAAACGATGTAAACACGCGTGATAGAACTTAAAAGCCCCTAAACACAAGTGTTTATGTTTTGATGTGTAGTATAAAAATGAGTTCCACATATAATCATTTGGATTCATATTTGGAAACAACGTTATAGGATGAGACGTATATAAAAACGATACCAATATTAAATACGCAAATAACCTAAAATATATGTAACTCTGCGTACGTGTGATAACAAGAGTTGAGTATTTTGAAAAGTTGCATCAAATCAGTTGCATATATATGCGTACGTCTGATACCTCCTTTAATAATTTAAATACACTTGCAATTATAAAGCATGCAGATTTGTACAATGTTATAATATTTGTTTATTTTTTATAAGTATAATTTAGAAACAGCATATATATTTCAAGAACATTTAGGTCCACGAAGAAAACATTTTGATATAAAAACTTATATTGGTAACGTCACATCTATATTTTCAAACTTCGAGAGACCATAACTCGCTTATTAATAGGATTTTTTTCACCGGATTTTCACCAATAGTCTTAGTTTTACTTTTACTTTCAGCTGAAATGGAATCCCGTATTAGTAAATATATTTACCTGTTTATTCTTCTTGTAATTTTTAACTTTGTATAAACTTTTGGCTAATCCAAAATCACAAATTTTAACAATATTATTATCTGATAATAATATATTTCGTGCTGCTAAGTCTCCATGTAATACCTGATAAAATAAATATCATTTATTGTCATAAAATTCTTTTGAACAATAACTTACATTATGCGAACTTAAATAATGCATTCCCTGTGCAATTTGATAACTCCAATATATCAAATCATGTGTAGATATAGGATTCTGTATACTGTCATTAGCATTTACGTATGTCATTTTATTAGTTGTGGGTATATTGTAATAAACGAGGTCACCATATCTTTCAGCAGGTCTACAGAAATTATATTTTTATATACTATAGTTTTATAAAATGATGATTAGTATACCTGTTTGATATATTAATGTAAACTGAATTTTCATTATTGTAAACGTCTTTAAAGTTGTCACGATTTGATATTAAATAATTTCGAAGATTTCCGAACTTGCAATATTCAATAATGATTAACAATTCACCTAAAAATAAAATATATATTCATGCATACAGTTAATTTTTTTAAAGATTTCTAATTAAGATTATCTTCAAATTTTATTACACTTGTACTGTTTGTAATACATCTTTGGCATTTAGACCCTTTTGGTTTAAATTACAAATTATTAAATAAATCATTATGAGAATATTGAATTGAAAAAGTTTTATATTAATCATAACAGAAATTATACATACACCATCTAGTGTTTATTCCTGAACTAATATTGCACTATTACATTTATTTTATATTGAAAAATTGTTTGAAAATCCCTTTAAATCTTGCTTCCTCGTTTAGAAATAATTTAAAATATATTATATTCCAGACAAAATAAAACAAATTTACTTGAATTTGCAACCACGAGAAATATTCTATTAGAACTTTGATTTGTGCAAGTCTGCTGGTAAAAAAGAAAATAGTGCAAAATCTTGCTGCCACGCGTAGTAATTTTTAACATATTAATTAATTATATTTTCGACGCTAAACATAGTAAGTCCATATATTTAAATATTGTAACGTCGCCGCTCCGTAGCCCTCGCCGCCGCCGAGCCATAGCAGGCGCCGCTGTGTCGCGCCCGAGAGTCCGCGCGTACCTGACAAGTTCTAACTTGTTGTGATGACGTGATCTATTGTGCATGCTGTTTACCTCGCGAAGTATTCGAGTAGGTTCTAGAACTAGAGTCGCCGGGTATATAACCCGTCGCCAAAGCCAGCGAACACAGTCTGTGATATAGAAGCAACGAGTATAGAAGTCTGATATAAATAAGCGTCGTGTCGTGAATTGTTGGTGATGTAAACAAACAGTCGACAAGAAGTGAAAAAAAATAAATGTAATTAGTGACATAAATAGTAGTGTTAATTGTTTAAATAAATAATTTTAGTGTTTAAGTGTCTTATAATATTCTCAGTTTTTAAATTAGTGTTAATATTTGTTTATCATAGTGTTAGTTAAATTTATTATCTTTTAATTATCTTTTTAATATTTATTTATCGTTTAATAAACGTATTATTTTAATTAACAATAATTGTCTGAGTTTTACACTTCACCCATATAAATAAAAACGTTACAATATGAAACACAAAGTTAACAAGTAATAATCTAAAAATAGAACTTTGTTCAAGTCTGCTATTGTATCTTGAGAAGCACAATTGTACGATTTTATTGATATTTGATTTTATTGAATGTTATATATAAAAATATTTATAAAAATTATGAAATCGGATTGTGAAAAAAGCTATGTATATCAAGAAGTATGAAATTCTCTGTCTTTCATATTTGCGTTGATAAATCTACATCTACAACAAATAACAAATGACGATATAACTCGTCAATATAGCTACCTACTAAAGATTGATTTTCATTTATCGAGGTGTTAAAAATTGCTCGGTCTTCAGTTTTATTAAATATGGGTATTTAATTCGTGTTCACTATAGACCAAGGTTTAACAATCATTTATGCTTTTGTTTTTATTTCATTTCGAAGTATTTAGAGTAGAAAAATTATTTAAAAAAATGGAAAATTATTATATCTAAGTAATAATTAATTATTACTTAAAAATAATAATTTTCTACTTAAAATACTTAGAATTGAAACGACAATAAAAGCATAAATGATTGTTAACCCTTCATCTATAGTGAAAACAAATTAAACACCCAAATTTTATAAAACTAAAGACCTTGATAAATGATTATCAGTCTTTAGGAGTTGGCTATATTTAGGTGTTGTTATTTGTTGTAGATATACAATTATTAACAAAAATATGAAAGACAGAGGGTTCATACTTTTTTGAAACACATAACTTTTTTTGGCGGTCCCCTAATTTTGCCGGTGTGTGTTTTCTAAACATTTTGTTTTAGTAATAAGATACCTTAGAATTTATATGATATATTATATTGTATATATTGTGTTTTATTTTAATACAATATCTCTACAGTCAACAAACCTCGGGAATGTACAAAAGTACACACAAATATATGACGAAAATAGCCTAAAGTTGTGATCATAATAGTCATAAATATAGTGTCATACCTTGTGCAAAGTTATTTGTACAAACTCCAATTAAATTAATAATATTTAAATGTTGTCCAACATAACGCATCATTATTTTTAATTCAGCTATGAACATATCTAATTCAGTATAATCATCACAGTTTTTGACCATTTTCACAGCTACATTAGTCCTTGGTTTGCTTTTGGATAACCCCAGTAAATCTGCGCGCATTACTATGCCAAAATTTCCTGATCCTATCCTTTCTCCTAAAAAAAAGCATTCAAACCATCATTTAATAGTTATTTTTTATACAAGACGATAATTAAATTTTACCGTCATATATAAAATTATATTTTCTTCTATAGCAGATTTAAAAAAATAAGAACAATCAATTATAAATTGAAGAGCTCTTGGCAAAAACAACCATACTCCAAATATTGTAAATATGAATAAAATTGTTTTTCGCAAAAAATATTAAATTTTCTACAAAAACGGCCTATAAAAATGTCGAATTATTATGTAATTAGTCATCAATGTTTATTTTTCTATTTCTTATCATTCAGTAAATAATTTTATAATAATTAAACTTGATCCTGAGTTAAATTAAGTTACAGAAATCTATAAAAGTAAGGAAGCTATAAAGTTGTTTCTTCGATTATCTCAAATTTTAAAAAATGGATAAATTGTTTTTGCTTAGAGCGTCTCAATTAAATTATTAATTAAACAATTTTAAAATTTAATATAAATTATGATTCTATTCCAAAAATAGATTTTTTTGGTAACGGTAATTGCATAATTGAAGTTGTTATTAACACAAACCGTAAAGTTCATAATATATTTAATTTCACTTAAATAAAAATTGAAGTACTGTATCTGCCCTTGCTGTTTCAGTATTATTTTATCTACTTTTGTGCTTAAAGTGTACTATTCACCATTTTGAGTAGATAAAAGCTCACTTTAAAATCTGCTATATAAAGAATTTATTTGTGTTTCATACTTAGTTTAATTTTGTTTCGTGGTATTTCCCATTTACTAGCAATCGGTAGAAGTTGCGTTTCGAAAAATTCTTGATAAATATTAAAATCTTCTGTGTGTTTTTTCCTCTGCAGAATTTGCATTCTTTTTCGAAATCTCTACAACATGAATATGATATTGAATGGGCTATGAGCTACTTGCGGGGTATTGAAAATCCGATTTCTATCACTATATACTTAATGTTATGTTGACAACGTATGTAAAAATATAAATTTTATTTTTAAAAAATTCTATGTTTTTTAGATAATTAAGAAAAACATTTTCTGTGACGTCATTATTTTCAAATGGGGACCGGGGAACATATTTAAAAATGTAACCTGTAGATGGCATGCGAGAAAGTTTTAGTTTGAATTTGACATTAGTTCATTTTTCTTTCTTTGTATTTCTCTTGTTTATTATTTACAATTTGAGTGGTTTCTGATACTTTAATTCAGGGATGCGATAACGTTAACGAAATGTTACGTTATTTCATAACGGTATAAAAAATAATTCGTTAACGTTATATATAACTTAATAAAAAATAAAACATTGTTATGTAACGTTATAATAACGTTATTTTTGTTTCGTTATTATAACCTTACAATAACCGTATTTTTATCATATTTGTAATAAAAATCCATTAAAAATTAAAAAGAAAGTATTAATAAAACTTACACACATATTATTCTAGAAATAAAAGAAAGTGTTCAAAATTTGTATTTGACCATTAGTGACAACTATTTATTATAAAACACAAAATAAATTAGCAGGAAATTATACTTTCAAACGGTAAAATCTTATAGTTATAGTGAAACGTTATTTGCTACGTTACGGTTACATAACGTTATTTTGTAATTATTACGTTATTATACAAAATTAATAAATGAAACGTTATTATAACGTTATCGGGTATCGTTACGTTACGTTTTCCTCCTCTGCTTTTATTACGTATTTCAATTTGTTAAGCTGAATTTTGAAGTATTTTAACTAAAATATTCACCTTCAAACTAATGCTCAAACGTCAAACATGTGAACCGTCATGTTTAAAATACCCGCACTTGCCCTAGCTATAGGGTGTACCGATGCTATGGCTTTACGGCCATTCATTACGGGGCGTATATGTCATATATGGCGGTACTTTAAATGTTCAAATTCATTAATTTTTTTCTGGCCAATTAATAAAAATTTCGTCAAAAGAAAAAATATGTGTCGCAAGTTTTTTCCTTCTCTTCCAAAATATTAAATAAATAAAAGGTACGCAAGGAGCCTATTGTTATAATTATGGATGTACGTACCTTCATTTTTCGGAGTTTCATGTTACATAGGACAACAAAAGTAATCATCAAAATTATTATACCAATTGTGAGAAATATGAATATTTCAATTCTTATATTTTCTGAAATAAAAATTTGTTTAAATTTTGTAGTAAAAATATAGGAAAAGTGTCGTACTGTTTTGTAAAATCACATTCATAAATTTGAAATCTGATCCATGCATATTTTTAGCAACACAAATATATTTTCCATTAAATGATGTATTAGTATAATGTATTTTGAGTTCATTTCTATTTGACATTATTTTTAAATGGTTATTGTCTTCATGAATTTCTTTGTTGTCCTATAAAATAAACAAATTTATTATGTTTGTATGTATATTTTATATATCTCACTTTAATCCAAATAATATTTGGTTCTGGATTTCCTTGGGCGAAACACATTAATATAATTGAATCTCCATATTTTAATTCTATATCTGTGTTGTTCATATTGCTCTTGAAAATTATAGGTACTTCAGGTTCTAAAAAATACCTGTATACAGTATTATCAACTATTTAGTTTATTTTTAAAAAGGTTTGATCAAGGTCATCTTTGAATGGGGTCCTCCACCATAACAAAAAAATAATAAAATATACACTTTATATTATTAGTATTACTCAATAAATAACGATTAAGATAAATAAAACATTTTTTTTTATAATTTGCGAGATATTTGAATCACTGTGACGTCACACTATTGCTATCTTTCTCGCGCAGCCTATAGAATCTGGTGCGAGAGAAAGATAGCAATAGGGGTGCCGCCGTGATATCATATTGACTTTAAAAATCAAATGCAGGTAAACTAAAAAAAGAATACTTTAATACTACAATTTGCTTCATTATTAATCGAACTTTAATTTAAAATAATAAAAAAATATGAGTGGAGGACCCCACTGTATGAGTTAAGACTTAAGCAACACCCATTTTGTCAAATTCAATAGTGTCATTTACTTTGTTTTTATAAGATACCACTGTTATTTGTTATTATGAAAATATGTTACAGTCAAGCAATCAAAATTCAAAAATAAGTCAACTTTCACGTTTCGAACTGTGAAGTATGTCTTGCACGAAACAAAACTAATTCATAAATTTTGTGTATAAAACGGGTTTCGAAGCGCCACCAAATCTATTCTTAACTAAAATAGAGTATATATATTTTCTTCATGTACTGAAGACTCTGTCTGCATTAGTAATAACTCTGTTATTCTAATGAGAATGATTTTATTATTACCTTTTAATATAACTTCATGGTTAGCTGTCATTTCATTATTTCTGCCATCATAAAAAGTACAGGAATAATTTCCTTGATCATACAATGTTGTATTATTTATAATTAGACTCCTAGATCCAATAATTCCTTTAATACCTAATTTGTACTCTACATTTGATATCATTAGTCGATTATTCTGTTCCTTGTAGTCCAAGTCCCATTGTATGCGAAATCTTTGATTGTGATGCACAAAGACATAGCATTTTAATACTAATTGATAACCTAAACTTGTAGGCAATTGCCTGATAAAAGGTTCACCAGGAATAGGAATTGCTAAAATCAAAACAAAAATTACGGCCTAATTTTTAACTTAATATTTTACGAGACTTACGTTTTACTGCAATATGTACTGAACTCGAAGAATCATTTATGTTTTTTATAAAACATTTATATGGCCCGTCATCTTCTGCATCTACATTTTCAATAGTTATTGTACTTATAATTAATGTGTTTCCATTGAAAATATTCTTATTGATGTTTGTTATACTCTGTCAAATATTTAGTATTTATACTCATACTCGTAGTACAAAATATTGGGTTGATGCATAAGTTCGTAGCGTTTTTGGTTTTTAGGCCAAGAGTGCATTGGAAAATAATTTGTTAGACATTATGCCATTATGTAATTGTATAATCTTTGAATTTGCAAATTTGTGCAAAAATTGTGTTAAGTAGAAAAAAGGAGCATTCCCGACATATCCTTTTACGAGGGTCATTCAAATATAAACAAACCTTTTGCAAAAGAAAATTTATTTTACATTTAGGCAGAAATCACACTTTATAATTATTTTTCTATATAGTTCCTCTCCTTAGTTATGCATTTTCCCACCGAACAGGTAATTTTTTTATGCCCGTTTCGAAGAATGACTTCGGACGGGTATCCAACAAATTGCGCAAAAACTGTTCAACTTCTTGACCGTTCGCAAAACACTCTCCTCCAAGTGCTTCCTTTAGAGGTCCAAACATGTGAAAATCGCATGGTGAAAGCTCAGGACTGTAGGGAGGGTGGTCAAGTGTAGTCCAGTGCATTTCAGCTAATTTTTGGATTATTAGGACTGCAGTGTGGGGTCCTGCATTGTCATACAGGAGCAGGACGTCTCGGATGGGCTGACGGCGCCTTTTTGACCGATTTGCAGCTCGTAACTGGTCAAGAAGGTCACAGTAGTAGGCAGCGTTTATTGTGCGAAGATCGTGAAGAAAATTAACGAGTAAAACTCCTTGAGAATCCCAAAACACAGTTGACATCACCTTCCTGGCTGACAAGCGAGTTTTGGCGTCTTCGGTGACTCACATTTTCTACTTTTTCACGCCCTTCTTTGAACTCTGCACACCAGGCTTGCACTCTTGGCCATGAAAGTGTATTCTCCCAGAACTGTGCACGCAGTCGGTTCCGAATTTCGCCTGGTTTAACGCCTTCCTTTGTTAAAAACTTTATAATTATGAGTTGCGCAATCGACGGATGAACCTCTCTTTCACTCATTGTGAGGACAGCTAACGAAATCGGTCGGGCGGTCAGCTGGGCCTTGAGTCATCTGGAGCGGATCCCCTCCTACCTTTTCCGATGATTCGCCTACTTACACACTTACTAGGCCCTCAGAAGTAAAAGGCTCGTTTATATTTGAATGCCCCTCGTATTTGAGTTTAATAGCGTAGTTAAAGCATCGAACGTCGCTAGAACCATTTAGAGCAGTGATTCTGAAAGTGGGTAATATCGTCCCCTTTTGGAAGCTGAATCGATCCAAGGGGGCGGTGGTAGCCTCAGGCTTAATAGGGGAGCATTGAAGAGCAGTAAGTAGAAGATGAGAGCAAAAAAGAGCAATAAGGAAACGCTCAAAAAATTAGGTAACCGACTAAAATATTTTTTAATATATTTCCTCTTGAAGTACAAAAAAATATACAGCAATGTATCGTCGCATTACTTTTAAATTTTCAGCCCTAAAGTGATTTATTTCGAAACAAGATTTTAGGAATCAAAATATGATATATAGTCTATTTTTTATACACGGAGGATCGACATAAAACGATAAAACTCTCCTCATTTACGAATACGAAGACTTAAAATTATAACCACCATACTTCAAAATAGAACCACTGTCTCTGGTTTCATGAGGGGCACACAGTTGGACTTCCTTATTATGCATATACATACATTATTTTCATCGCAAAAAATATTAATGGACTGTCAGCGTACATGAAAAAATTAAAATTTCTTTTGGAAATATGACAACTGTCGGATGATACTGATATTGTAACTCTATTTATCAATTTATGAATTACTTTTTACCTCTCGCTAAGAGAGGTATTGCATTCATGCCAAAAATCGCATATCCAGATTTTATTGAATAAGCACGTTTTAAGGTCCCTACAATCCGATTTTAACATTTTTACGATGATGTCTGTGTGTGTGGATGTGTGTGTGTGTGTGTGTGTGTATGTGTGTATGTGTGTATGTATGTGTGTGGGATGTTGGAAGGACGATTACTCAAAAACTATAAAACTTTATATTTTTTTAACTACGTATTTCCCAATCGGACATTCATGGGAAGATCTGAAAAGGTTTTGGTAACAATTGGACAACCGGAATTTTAAAGAAAAATAAATTCTCTTTCGGATACATTTAAATATTTTTATATATATATTCTATAGATTTAGAGATAAAAGGAATATAATATATAAAATAATCTGTTGTAATTAATTTTACAACCGAAAGAATGCCATGAAAAATACTTGAAAATTTAAATTATTTGTAACTGACAGATAAATGTCAGTGTCAGAAATCCGAAGACATTATTGAAGACTTTTTCTGGGAAGTACATACATTATATTATTTCAGAAATACTGTTACTCCCGACAATGAATTGGAAACATCTCGACAAATTAGAAGAGTAAGACAAACTTTTTTCATAGAATGAATTTAAATTTAAAAAATCTAAATGTAAAGAATAGATATAAGCGAGAATACAGCTCGAAGGAAGACGTTATTTAAATGTTATAAACACAAGATGAAAGTGAAGATGGTCTCCACTCTGCAACGTAAAATACAGAAAAATTGTATCTCATCGAAATAATGAGTAATGAAAGAAAAATATACTTGGAGAATCTCTTAATTCTTGATCTGTGACTATTATGGAGGTGACAAGTCTAGGTTGAAGGACTTAAATTTGTTTCAAAAATTATGGGACAATGTACACCAGCACTGTAGACTAGAGTAACTTTGAACTGCGAAAAAGCTATCAAATTCTTCTCGGGTAAGTTGTAAATATTGACAAAATTACACATCGATATAAGAATAATCGGAGTGCAATCTATCCGTTACTTTATTAAAGGGAATTAGTGTTATTTAGATATAACATGTATGAAAAAATAAAATGTAAAAGAAGATATGTAAGAATAGATGCACAATCCAGATATAAACATTTTAGAACGCCCAAAATTAATGTTTTTACTAGAAGAATATGAAGAGAAAGTAAACAAGAAGGTTGTTCGAATTGAAAATCGCTGTTACCAGCCTAATATTTATATATGGTAAACTCTACTTTGTAATTTATTGTACATAATTTATGGTAAAATATCTTATAGATTTTGTAAATATATGTGAAAATTGTTTTATGTTGAGACATGCTATTATTGAATAATAAAAAAGTTTATACGTCATAGATTTATATGAATATATTATTTGTATTTCTAAAAATATTCTTTGCTTTATGCATACAGCCAGGTAAAATATACGGCGAGAGGTTATGTGCTGGCCACATCAGATTTTTTTATTAACTGTCGAAATGTACAGAAAAAATCATAATCTGATTTTCTTTAAGCCGACAAATTTATAAATTTGATTTCATTTAAAGAACGCCATAGGGGAAAGTACCTACAGTATGAAAATGGTTTTCTCATTTCAAAGAGAGCCATTTTGACATTACGACTTCTTCACATTCAAATCATCGGTTTTCATCAAACGTGAAATTAAAAACTGCCAGATCGTTAGAAGGCAATCGTAAACAATATTCTTGATATAAAATAAATAAATTTTGAATAAAAACGCTGCGAATTTATGAATAAACCTGATAGGTCACTTACTTCATTTTTATTTGTGTTAGGAAACTCCCACTGAAGAGAAAATTTGTTAGTGTTGTTTACAATAGTTGTACATTTCAAAATTAATTTTTGATATGTCATTACAGTTTCACCGAATGGAGCAATGATATTAGTTTTTGATTCAATTTCTCGCATACCTTAAATTTGAAAAGAATTATTATTTGGTATCTGTTACTACAAGAAAAAAATGTGTTAAACGGTAATTATTTTTGTCAAATGTCACCATAGTCCTACATAATTTTTTTTCATATGTCGCGAAGTACATATTTCCAAAATGATTGTATTTACTAAGAGTTACAGCTTTGAATATATAATACCTACTACATATATGTAAAATTTATATAAAATTTTAAATATAAATTTGTATTTCTTTTATTAAAATAATATTATTATTTGTCATGCGTTTATACATGTATATACAAATATGAAAAGAACTGTAGTACCTACTTGTATTATATCGTTCATAATATTGCATGCGCTGGTTGCGCGCTACATAAATGAAATTATTATTCTCCCCTCCTCTCGTAATTAAAATGCAACGGCGCCTAATTTCCATCTAGCGGTCAAATTATACAACATTCTGAAATTAGTTCATAATTTGAGAAAGGATGGCGCGCGTCAATCTCAGATTTTTAAGTTAATACATTGCGTTGCCATTCTTATTGGTATTATATATTCAAAGGTTACAGCTAATACAGCTGGACATTCACATACTTACTGTCAAGAACTCCATGCATAAGTCTATTTTCTAGAAAATTTCCTCGTTTATATTCGCAAGTAAGGTCAATGTTATCTTCTTCATATTCAGATCTACTAAATTCAAATCCAAATCGTGGATCGTATTTTGGATATAATTTCCGATACTTAATTTCAACAATCATAACTTTAACATCGGGAGATGTAGGTATACATGGTACCCAAAAACTGTTATTTTCCGATAATATATCGATAATATTGCCATTGTTTTCTTCTAATGGGTACCGAACTATATTTCCTTCATCTGAAATATAAAAAAAAATGTACTCACGTCTTGCGAGAAGATGTCATTTTAGAATTTGCGCAATAAAAGTACCTACTCGATTTTTTCGTGCCTTAAAACAACTCGTATGTGAGAAGTATGTCTTTATGCACCTGTGCATAAATATGTATTATATTATATTACCTTTTACGAATACGTAGATGTTGGTTGAAGCATACAAATTATTTTTTTCTTCACCAATTTCATGACAATAATAAAATCCACCATTAGAATAATGACTTTCTGTTAAATATAAAGTGGATTGATATAATTTAACATTATTTCTTATAATAGTGGAGTATGTAACTTCCACATTCAAATATATAATCTGAAATAATTTTTAATAAACAATATAAAAATTTACAAAATGAAATATGTATAACATTATTCTGGACGAACTCTACCTGTAAATCTTCATCAGGATAACTCCAAGTAACATTTTTGTGATGGTAACAATTTAATGTTAAATCCTCTTCTGAATTTATTTTCAAATAAGAAATATCGGAATTGTTATGCAAGTTTTTTGATTCGTAATCTATTTCTGGCAATTTAAAAGTGCTTTTTTCTAAAAAATAAGAATTAAAAGAACTTTCTGAATACATACCAGACTGATACCATGTAGATACTATAAATTGATACATTTAATTTTCAATTAAACGAAGCTCACAATGTTTTAGAAATGGCTTAAAAATTGACATATGTAAGTTTTCACAATTTATGCTATAATGTCGATGCTGTATTTTTCTTTTAACTGATATGTAGTTAACAGACAGTTTAAATAGATATGAAAATACCGGACCTCAGAACTTAAATGTTTCAATTTATAATATATTTTGTAAAAGATATTTACCAGTTACCATAACATTAACTTCGTAATACAAATCTTCATGAATTGATGCTATATAACATTTATATTTTCCACTATCTTCTAAAGATAAATTACGTATCCATAATTTACTTAATAAAATATCATTTTCAACTATTGGAATTCGAGCTTCATTCATAATAGTTACTCTTTTTGACTGTAAAACATTATTTAAATTTTATATTGATACATTCTAAATAATAATAAACTTACATGAAATAAAATATTGTTGGAAATGTTCCAATCTAATCTAAAAGAATTATGCTTTGTTATTAAAGAACAATTTAATTCTAAATGGTCGCCAGTATATTTTAAAATATATTTGTCGGAATTTATATATGGCTTATTGTAGTTTTCAGTGGCTAAAATGTAATAATAATAATAATAATAATAATCATGAAATAGATACCGTCCGAAAATATAGTACACCTAAAAATGGGGTGTGACTAAATTTTAATATGTACATGATACCATACAAAAAAATAAAATAGCCGAATTTTTTTAAAATGATGCTTTCAGCAAAAAACAACCTTATTCCATTTTTTTGAATTTGATGTAATTAAAGAATAAACTTTCTAGCTTCCTTAATAGATTTCTACGACATAATTTAACTCAGGATCGTGTTTAAATATTAGAAAATTATTTACTGGATGTTTTAAGAAATAGTGAAATAAATATTGATGAGCAATTACATAATAATTGGACATTTTTATAGGACGTTTTTGTAGAAACGCTCAAAATTTAAAACGTAACTTGTGACTAAAATACTTTTTGCGAGAAACAGTTTTACCAAACTGTTTGGCATCCTTAAAAGTTACATGTCTCTATATATAACTCGTATTTACAATATTTGTACTATGATTGTTTTTGCAAAGAGATCCTAAATTATTTGTATATCGTAATATAATAACAATTGTCAATTTTTGAACAGTCTAACTATAAGAAATTTTTTTAGAAATCGGCATCTATGAAACAATGTCATACCATAAAATAAACATTAATAACCAATGTCAACATGTCAGTAAAATCTCGAAGGGGTTTAGTGTTATTAACAGTTCAAATATGATAGAACTTGTAACATTTGTAATCACATTAAGAATAATAATAGATATTTATACACCAAGTGAGTTAAAATAATGTTTATACAATATTTTATTCAATTTTGACAAAATAAAAAACTAATCATTAGTAGGCTAGGTATGCATGAAAATCGTCGTTGATAGACGTCAAGTCGTTTATAAATTATAAACAAGTTTTATTTTCTGTCATTTGTGTCGTGAAAAATAATGAAAATAACTAATCTGTCTAGTCTATGGTGAATGTGTTATTTTCGTGCCTAATGTTGTGTTAAAGTTAAATACATTCTTTGTTGCAAAGTGAAATAAAATTCTGTGCGACTGACTAAATAAACAGTTACTTTTAGTTATTGTAATGGAGTTAATGATAGTAAAAACGTCAAAATTGAATAAAAATTATTACATTTCTTAGTATTATTAATACTGACAGTTTATTGTAAATTTAAGATCACTCATTCTCCTAATTAATAGGTGATAACATTGGACGTTCTTGCATTTAAACCGCAAATATAATAAAACACGCTATTAACCAACAGACAATTTTGATTATTTAAATACTGCCAAAAAACATTCCTATTTTTTTGTCGATCTACTGCGCAAGATCGTTATTCTTGATTTTTTCGATGGGCGCTATTCCATACATGTCACAATTTTTTTGTTATATATAAACTATATTTTCGAAACAGGGAATATTAAAATCAGGCCCCTTAACTGAGGCGTCTCCAATGGATTAAATAAAGAATTGTGTGGGAGGATTTTACAAGTGCGGACAACTATATTCAAATATTTAAACTATGAAGAAAATCATATGAGATCAGAAATTCAATAAAAACGATCATGCGCAGTAATTCTTAAGACAGACAATATGTCATAGCGGCTGATATATAGAAATATAAATTTAGGTCAAGCTATACTGACGTCACCATATCCCTTCTGCAAAACATTTACAAGTAACTATATTATTACGAAATAATGTTTAATTTTTATTATTATAATGAACTAAAAAAATTGTGGAAAGTGTTTTTAATATATTTGGCAATGACAGTTGTCAAGAATGAATTGATGCTACAGTATAAAGAAACAAATCAAGCAGAAGCGTTTCGTTTCTACCCCGATTACTGGTTTTCACCAGTAAATAATTCTGCAACTACGAACTAAATAGTATACTATCATCAAGTAGTGGAATCGCAGGACATATATGAAGAAACCAGTGAATGTCTTAATATTTTACACTATCTGTTACTTTTATTATCTACTTGTATAGTATATAATATGTTGTTCGACACAAATAAATAAATAAATTATAATGAGAAACTATAGTGGTTATGGTCACATACCCCATTGGAATAAGCACTGTAAATAAAATAATATAAATACCTTTGGCGTTCAAATCTATTGTCATATTTTGTATGATATTATTTTTTTCAAATAAACACATATACGACGGAATTTCGGTAATGATTGTCCCTGCTGGTAAAATATATCCATATTGGGAATCAAATTCAGTCATATTTTCAGGTACCTAATTGGTGAAAATAATTTATAATTTATTAATAAAATTTTATAATATGTACCTACCTACCTCATCATATAACATATTATTAAATTTTTGCATTAAAGTTACTTTTACGTCTGGCGACGTAGGCATACATGGGATATTTGTATTCAAAAATGAATCATATTTCATTTTTCTGTAATTGTATAGCATCAGTCTAGTATCATCTATAAAACAATATTATGAAACAATTGTACGAACAGTTAAACTTGAAACGTATAAGTAATAGTTCAATTGTTAAATATACTGCTTTAACGCTGCGTGTTGTCCCGACAAAGGACCGCTGTCTAGTCCCGATTTCAGTTATAATGTTTCATTTGTGGCGACAAAAAAGGTTTTTATATATGTCGTATTTTGATTGTAAATTTCGTCTTGTTTTGTAGTAAATCAAAATTTACAAGAATAGTATTGAATTTGCGTCAGAAATGCGGCAAACAAACCCACCAAAAATATTAGATATATCTTTACTAGGTGCTCCTAAAATGCCGCCCGCTCTATATGTGGAACGAAACTTGTCAAATGGCTGTATTACACGTAGCGATAAATCGACCGATTTATTGATCAACTGCGATCTTCAATTTATCGGTATGTGTAGTACAGGAAAATCGATCGATTTATTTACGAAAATAAATTGAACAATAAATTGATGAAATTGAACGAGTTCTATTTTCCGTCGATTTTTTGAGGAATATTTGGTTACTTTTCTAGTGCCAACTCTATAATATTTGACATTTCAAACTATATTTGACGTATGCAGGTTATAAGTTTTCATTTCTGTTTTTTATACCAAAATTACAAGATCGGTGCTTAGCACGTAGAAGAAGAATCGAAAATCTAAAAAGGAGAACATTTGCGTTGATGGTTATTCTATATGTGAAAAACAAAAAATGTAGGAAATGGTGGGTAAGACCATGGTTTGATAAAACCAAAGGAAATTTACCTTTGGACTTGTTAAAGATCCGGACCAATTTAAATTATATTTAAGAATGGATAAATCAGCTTTTGATAAACTGTTAAAAGTAATATCACTATTACTTAAAAAGGAAGATACTTTTATGAGAGTCAGTTTCTGGTGAAGATAAATAAATAAATAGAATTATTAAAACCTTAATCACTTCTTTATTGAACGTACATATATCCGCTTTTACTCATTTTTACCTCCCGCTACCCTTGGTAAGGGAGGTATAGGGATCGTGCTAAAAATCGCATATCGAGATTTTGGTAAATGACCACGTTTTAAGGTCCCTAGAATCCATTTTTAACATATTCACGATGATGTCTGTGTGTATGTATGTATGGATCCTGTATAGTGTATACGCTCTAACTCAAATACTATCATTCATATGTAAATATCTGATTAGATTTTGGTGGCAATCGGATAACCGGAAATGGCAGTTTACTTGAAGCTCAAGTTAGTTTTTCTTAAAAAAATACCTTTAAATGTAATTTTTTCTCAATTTGTTACTATAAAAATTAAAGATTATTTCATTTTCTACAAGTTTGCTTTAATACTTTTTTTATATATTGTATGGATAAATTTATAAAGTAATATAAAAATTATATACATAGGTAAATGGCGGGAGGTACTGTGTTGGTCACATCAGATTTTTAATTACAAATATACTGCAAACTCTAACAAAACTAATAAACGATACGACAGAAGCCATAAATCTATTGAAGCGCCACGAAGTTATTCCAACCTCAAAAACATTCATAAAAAGCATGAGTAGTTGGTGTTGGTAGTCATGATTCCAACAAAAATAAATTGGTAGAAAATCGTTGTGTGTAAATTCTCAAGATTTGTACGATAAATTGATCGATTTATTGGTCAATAAATTGACCGATTTATTGTTACGTGTAAAACCGCTATAAGATAGAAAGACCACAATTAACGTTTCGATCTCTTTTGAAGATTTACATACTAACGTAGAGGGATTTATTTATTCTCTGCAAATAAAAGTTCATTATCAAAATTGTATTTATTTCATTGTAAGATGACTTTAGCTGATCAAAAAGTAATTGAAAACTAAAACGTCCATCTCTATCGAATTCAGTCTTTCGACTATGCCTTAGTAAATAATTATTGACGCGCCAATGGAATACTTTTGTCTTATTATTCCAGTTCATTTTGAAACGAAGTACAAGGCACAAAAGTGACGCTTGGAAAACTCGAGCTAAGTTTTGTGCGTTAGGTTAGATTATTGTTCTTTTACCCCTCGCTAAGAGAGGTATTGGATTCATGCTAAAAATCGCATATCCAGATTTTAGTGAATAAGCACGTTTTAAGGTCCCTACAATCCGATTTTAACATTTTTACGATGATGTGTGTGTGTGTATGTATGTATGTGTGTGTGTATATATGTGGATGTGTGGATTTGTATGTGTGTGTGTTAGGATGTTGTAGATACGATTTCTCAAATTCTATAAGATTAAAGATCTGTGTAACAACGGAATCCTCAATCTAACAGTAATGGAAAGAGTTGAATTCGTTCTGGTAACAATTGGATAACCCGAAGTATATAATAATACAGAATAATCTGTTGTGATAAATCTCGTTGCCCAAAAAACAGTTGAGATATTTAAATGTTTGTAATTGTCAGATAAATGCAGTATGTCAGTGTCAAAAATCAGCAGTTTTACTAACATTACTGGAAGATTTTTCTGGGAGGTACGAGTACATTTAATATCTTCTTGTATTATTAATTAAATATGTCATATGTCGTCATAGAACGAAAGAAGAGATAAAATTTCAATTATTTGTGTGTACAAGAAATGTTAAATTCGTTACTTATAGGGCGCGACCAGTCTTGTGACTTTGTTAGCTTTGGCATCAGATATCGGGATCCGTGTCAGAATAACTGCTAGTAGTTTTACATAGATGTCATAATTGTCATCTATCATAATTTTTTATTCAAAATATTCTGATAGATAGAAAATCATTATGTTTTGAATGAAAAATTATGATACTTGAGACCTTTGTACATTATTACTAGCTGTCATACTGACACGGGCCCCCATATCTGCTTGCCAAGGCCAATAAAGTCACATGACTGCTCGCGCTCTATGCAACATAAAATTAAAATGGCGAGAGGTATTGTGCTGGCCATAACAGATTTTTATATTTAGAAAAATATACAATTTTTTTCGTTACAAATGAGACGTAGTAACTGAAGTCGGGACTAGAATGTGATCCATTTGTCGAGTTTTTTAAATATTTACCGTCAACGTAGACATATATTTTTCTAGATCTTATAGGACTGTTCTTATTTGCAGTAATACCATGACAAGTGTAATGTCCTATATTAAATCCAGATATATCATCTATAGTTAATATTACCCCATAAACATAATGTGGATGAATCGATTCTTGTTGAGGTATATCTATCATATAAATTTTATGCTAAAATAGTAAATAATATAATTTTTATTATTATTATTATTTAAGAACAGAAACCCTTACTTTTCTGGATTCGAAAGGTAAAGACCAATTAACAGGTTCGGCACCAATACAACCCAGTGTAAGAGTGTGTTTAGATTGAAACGTAATCGAATCAAATTGAGGATATATTATTGGTAGGTAATTGTCACTTCGAACTCCTGAAACATTGAAATTTCTGCTTCAATTTTTTTTTTCAGATTCTTAGGCAAGTACTTATTTCACTATTTAAAGAACGAATGTATAATGAACCGGGTGGTCGCTGTTAGGGGTGAACATAGGGATTTAACATGTAATATTAATTTTATGCAATTTCCTGTTCTTCTGTTTATTTTACGGCAAAAATTGTACAATCCAACGTTGTACAAAATGAAAAGGGGGTATTAAATAAAGCAACTTTTGATCAATTAAATTTTGAGAAGAAATCAAAAATATAATAAAAAATGTAGAAAACAGTTTTTTCTTACCAGTTATGAAGAAATTAGTAAGCACAACACCTAATAAAGAAATTTGGTCCATTGCACCTACTGTAAACTTATTCAAATGAATATCTACTAGGATATGCAAACCAAAATAATAAATTAATCAAGCGATAAAATTATATCCTTGTGGTTTTATAAAGAATATACGTAAACAAAAAACGGAAATGGGGAATACTATCATGATTGGTTTTCTATATATGTCATTTTCTTCGTGATATACTGAGATCCGGGAAAGCGCGAATTTTTATTCAAAGTCACGTAAATTGTATGTACTTATCTTCTTTCTTTGTCAGTGTCTTCTTCATAATCTAGTTTTTCCTTTATATCTCTGCTTCGTATTCCATCTAGTATCGTATCACGTTATTCGTGCGATGATAAAATAAATATATCATTTATATCATCATTGTTGACTTTAAGACTTATATGGATGAAAGTCATTAAAATTAGATAAGATAATTATATACGTGTTAACAAATTATATTTAGTAATTCATGCTTCATTGATCTGTTGACACTTTATAAAATATATTGCCAATGTTAAATAACATGTCCCGCTACCCTTGGTAAGGGAGGTATAGGGATCGTGCTAAAAATCGCATATTGAGATTTTGGTAAATGACCACGTTTTAAGGTCTCTAGAATCCATTTTTAATATTTTCAAGATTTTCTGTGTGTATGTATGTATGTAAGTATGTATGTGTGTGTGTGTGTGTATGTGAGTGTGTATGTATGTGTGTGTGCGTGTGTGTATGTGAGTGTGTACGTATGTGTGAGTGTGTACGTATGTGTGTGTACGTGTGTGTGTGTGTGTGTGTGTGTGTGTATGTGTGTGTGTATGTGTGTGTGTGTGTGTGTGTGTGTGTGTGTGTGTGTGTGTGTGTGTGTGTGGATCCTCTTTACGCTCGAACTCAAATACAATATTTATTTAGTTTAAGAGTTTTAGAGAAAATTGAATTTTATACTAAAGTATTGATTTTTACTTAAAAATTCAACAATTTTCTCTAAAACTCTTTTGTTTTTAGTTACACGTGGTTTATTGTTGCCGAGATTACAATTTCTGATAAACGATTGGACATTTTCACGATTTACACAAATGTCAAAATTAAAATTGAAGCTCTCAACACAAACCAAATATTAAAATATTTCTGTCTCTACAACATTACATACATACATACATACATACATAAAATCATGCGTGTCCCACTTAGTGGGTTCGCACAAACCCGACAACAATAAGAACAACATCAATATCATACAACAAATCCTTACCCTTAAACATATTAAAGTGACCGATTTTCGGTAGCGAAATAACGCATCCGGATCACAATAATAGTTAGGAAACAATCATCCTTCGCCACACATTCCTATCTAAGCAGACTTCTTTCGCCTCGGCCACACTCATAATCGGATTCATACATGCTCTTCTTCTTTTCATACTTGCAAACTCTCTCTTTAAGCACCCTACCAACCACATCCATCCACTTACACACTGGACGGCCACGCAATCGAAAACCCTTAACTTCAACAAGATATATACGCTTAACAAGCCGTTCACTCGCCATTCTCTCCACATGCCCAAACCATCTCAACTGACTCACACCAACTCTCTTAATCACATTGTTCCTAACCATACATTCTTCATACACCAAATTATTCCTCACGCGATCCCGTCTAACATACCTACATACACCACGTAAATACCTCATTTCTACGGCAGTCACTCTCTTTTTGTGTTTCCCCGTCCATGCCCAGCATTCGCTTCCGTACATCAAAGCAGGCACTAGCACTCCATTATATACACTTAACCGAGCATCCCTTGATAGGTTATCGTTTCGTGCAAACGTACCCAGAACACCCATTACCTTACATCCCGCACTCACCCTCCTTTCTATCTCTCGATCAATTCGACCATCCCTCGACATCATGCTACCCAAATATACAAACTCATTCTACAACATTCATACTTTAAAAAAAATTTCTACGGAAAAATAAAGAAAATTCATCTGTTACAGTGTTTGATATTAGCTTTTAATTATTTCTACACAAGCTGTGTATATAACATAATGTTAAAAAATATAAGTTATTGCAAATATAAACTGCATTAGCTTAAGGTAGTTCACCAGCTACCGTCTAGGCCAAAAATTTGATCGCGCTGAACGTATACTGCGCATACTACGATAACCCCTCTCTAAAGAAAACTTTTGGTAGGTGACTGTAGTTTCTTGTGCCGTATATCATAAGTATGTACACCCATACCGCTACGAAACGTTGTTAAAGGAAAGCTGGCAACGTCGCGCTTTAATCGGAAGGGGAAGGGGGGAACAGTTCTAGCAGAGAACCGCTGAATCCAGCCGTAGTTACAAATTCGTCGTTTTGACGTGACATTCCCGCTGTCAATTTTGACGTATTAAAAATAATATAACAAAAATAGATAAAACATAGTGCTTACATTTGCATTTTTTGTATTTTGTATTTTTTATTCATTTATATCTTTGAAAAACCATATAACAACGTTATAATAGCTAAATTGATTTTTTGACTTTCCAAAAATGACATTTAAATTTAATATCTGCTGGATCGTAGCCTACTTTATTAATACAAGACCGGGAAACAACTCAAATTTTGTTTCAAAATCTGCCCAAAACTCTAGTTCTAAAACCGGAAATGAGGGCGTGATTTATGCCTGCTGTCATTTAAATGTCATTTTGAGACTGTCAAAAAATCAATTTAGCAGTTCTAACGTTGTTATAAAGTTTTTCACAAATATAAATGAATAAAACATACATTAAACGCGAATGTAAGTAATATTTTTATCTATATATTATATTAGTTTTACCCTTCCCCCTGACGTAAACATACAGTGTTGCCGCTGCCTATCTCCCTCGAGTTTTTCTGTCGTCGAGTACATTATTTTACACTACGATTACTCTGAAACTGTACGTCAGATCGCTTTCATCGTTTGAAATACATTCGAAACATATTAAACTACTACATATTAGTTTTTTATTAAAATCTATAGAAGCAAAATGGTGCTATTAATCAAAACGTTGGTTTTGGTAGCAATGGTCCTATGCTTCACGTGTTAAAATGTCTTACTTTCGAGGCGAATAGCTAATTTTCTGTACGTCAGAAGTATATAAAAAAATAACTGTGCATGTATTAGGTCATTCTTAACACATAGTTAAATTTTTATGAACATCTATAGAAACTCGATTTACTGGTGAACTACCTTAATTTTTATTTTGAACATAGAACAAGTTTTTGAATAGGTACACTCGAGTGACAACTACCTTAATTTACCCTTAGAATTTAGCCCCTTCCCGTGTGTTCTTTTTCTGGGGTCGCGGTGGTAATTCCAAAAGTGGAGGTTCTGGGTCCGGCCGTCGTCTCTTTTTAAAGTTGTTGTAGATCAGAAAGGAGGTAATGATTGTTATTATAGCTATGTCAATGTATATTAAATATATGTTATTCCACGCTATTTTAAATATATATTGATATTTGTAATATCTATTATTACTATAGTTTTTAAACAATATATTGGTTAAAAGTAACACACATTGTTGTTGGTGCTAGGTGACTGTATTTAAAGATATACTGGCCGCATTCAGCAGTATCACAGACAAAGAGCAAACTTGCTGTTTTCTGTAGCAGTACCTAGCGTATCTGGCGGTATAGTAGGATGTGATATCACAGTGTAGTGCCAAATTGACAGCTATCTTATGTCATTTTTAAATATATTACTTAGCTGCATCGCAAAATATAGGCGTTTTTCTGATACCTAATCAATGGTAAATAAAATTAGAATGAATCTCGTCAACAAATAAGTGCAATCCTTAATCTTTCTTTAAAAATATGAGGTTGTTTCCGCTGCATTATAATTGAGAAAATATTGCTAGCCGTGTCTGTCATTTTTAGTTACTGGTCTAGAACTGTCCACAAAGAACTATTCGAAAGGCTTTTAGTGCAGTTCTTAGGGAATCTATTTTGGCAAAACCCGATCCAGAAAAAAATTATAAATATATTATGTGCATATTTTGTTGTATAAATTTTTATTGTTTAGTATTACATCTGTACTTCCAGGGATCTTTATAGTTTTCTTTATATGTTACACCAAAATGCTCCCCCTGTAGTAATCTATAAATAATACTGACAAATTCAAAAATACCTATGTGATAAAAATGATTAATCTTTACCTATATATTGTAAGATAATACGTACAGTAAGAAAAGTATAAAAGGCTTGTACCTATACATCTTCAAAACTGTTTCTGGATTATGTTATGCCAAAATAGATTCCCTAAGATCTGCACTAAAAGCTTTCCGAACATCTCGGAAAATTCATGTTTATTTGAAACTAACCTATTGCCTTTGAATATATAATACATATAAGAATGGCAACGTAATGTATTTAGATTAAATATTTCGAGAGAAGGTGCCATCTATCCCTCCCTATACGAATTATTTCTGAGTTAGTTCAAAAAATACATAATAGGTGGATGTTGCACAGTATTGCCACGTAGCTAGAACAGCAAGTTAAGATTTTATAAAGGTTTTTAAGTTTGCTACTGTAAAACAAGTATACATGTACATTGAAGATTCAAAATATATTATCTGGTTATTATGAAACAATATTTTTGAATTTTTGATTATTGAATACCTCTAACAAATAGTATCTGGCAATGCTGTCAGCACGATTTACCGTAGTTCATAGTTTTATGGTAGGAGTCACTAGCTATGTATAATAATTTTGTGAATAAAAAGAGACAGATATAGTATGTTGCTAGGCTATATGCGTTGCCATTCTTATACATATGTATTATATATTCAAAGCTATTGCCAATTAATGACTCGACCTCCGATCTCGTGGTGTTTCCAGGCAACACGTTTCGTATAATCGAGAATTTTCAATCGTCTTGTTGTATAATATGTGACTATATTATTCATTAAGTTGTAAACCAATAAGAATGCGTGATTTTCCTTAGTTATCACGTATTACAACGGTTATTATTAAGTAACCATGGTACATAAATGACTCTGAGGAGAAAAATCGTACTTTGATTATATGCTTTAAGTAGACATCTTAAATGACATTGACAGTTTCAAATGTACCGAAACAAATAATTGAACGCTATTATTTGAAAAACGCTGTTAAATATCATTTTTTGACCTTTTATGTTATTATAAATAAAAGAATGTTATTCTGTATTCGATTCAATTATATTTTTTTCTTCATATTCAATGAATTTAGAGATAAAGAATTATAAAGCAGGGACCTGAAGCTGAACCCGAACCTGAACCGAAAACCCGATTTTTTTATGAACTTGAACCCGAACCAAACCTTTATTTGTCAAGGTCAATAAATCTGAACCGAATTTAAACCGTTTTAAATTTTAGATTCGGTTCGATCTGCCAAATACATAATTAAAAATTGTATATTCAAATTAAATTATTAATATGTACATAGATATCAAATATCATAATTTTTCATTCTAAATTTCGTGATTTTCCAATTCCAAGTAGTTTATTTTCCTAGACAAGTAAATTCCACACACCTGGTCACAAATTAACCACGTATACTTAGAAAATCTTGAAATTTTGAATGAAAAATTGTGACATTTGACATTTATGTACATAATTACTAATTTTCATTTTGACGGGGCCCCTAATCTGCTTGTTAAGGCCTACAAAGTCACATGACTGTTCGCGCCCTATACTTTTGAACAAAAACCGGAAGTGGCGACAGATATTGTGCTGGCCACAGCAGATTTTTATTGATGGAATCAATAAACGTCATTTTGCTGGTTTTGTCCCTACACATCCCAAAGTAAAATGACTCCTGTAAAAACGACAATATATTCTTTTTGAGGGAATATATCGGGAGTTTCATATTATGAACAGGCAGCTAAAATTTGATATTAAATTGAAAACAAAGTTACTTTTTAATATTTGAATATTACTTCCAAATAAAAATTTTATTATTAGTAATTTCAAATTATTCATTCCACTTAAAGTGATAATACTTCACTGTACAGAGGTTGCAAATAAACTAGACAAAAACAACGAGAAATATCACAAAACAGGAAATAATAATATCTGCATTTTGGATGTAAATATATTTTTATTTTTGTAGTATTTTTACAAGATAATTATATTATTGAGAATTTTATAGAAACATATTTATATATCAGTTTTGGGAATAAGTTTTTTTTTCTGAATAAAATTTTTCAGCAGATTCATAAATTTCGTTGTAACTCTGAAAAATATAAATAAATTATTAGTATACTTATATAGGGTACAGCTCGAAAACCATGAGGTAATTGACACATATTAGAAAATACATATTTACTTTTAGCGTAACTTTTTCTAGTAGACCTTCAAAATTTTTAACTATTTGACTAAACGTCGGTCTCTCCGGAGGTTTTCCGTGCCAACAATCCCTCATTATTTGGTATCTAATCAGAAATAGATTTAAAATTCAAAACAAAATAATTGTTTATGTTAGAAGAGAGGTAATAGTCCGCGAGCCAGCAACAGATTTTCATGACCAAGTTTCTCTCGGGCGATAACTTGTAAAATGCTTCAGAGAGTTGTATCATGAAGCTCCGTGAACGTCAGCTGCGGTTCGGTGGGTGGGTTAAGCAGCGGTAGCCTCCCACGCACGTTGAACAAAAAATGAATTTTAATCATTTCCTCCCGATTGAAAATTTATCAAATTATAGCTAATCCAATATCTTAAAGAAAAAAAAAAGTCAGCTGACTATAAAGTGGTGGATAATACGTCAGCTGGTCACACGAACATGATAAAAAAATATATATGTTCAGTCATTTCTTATCAATTGAAAATTTATCAGATGACAGTTTATATGATATTGTGAATAAATAAACATGTCAGCTGGCTATATCTCGGTGGGAAGATTGTCAGCTTATGCTCTTAAGGGTGTAACGCAGGAGCCAGACAGGAGCATCTATCGCCTATTTAAATGCACCAGCTGACGAGTTTTCCCTCGGCATATTGCTAGCTGATTTTTTTATTACTTGCAGGATCATATTAACTATCAGCTTACAAATTTTTATCCGGGAGGAAATGACGTATCTAAAGTTATTCGACATTATGCTTCATGCTCTAACTGAAAGATATAATCTTTTTTTATATATATTTTTATCATGTTCGTGTGACCAGCTTACGTATTATCCACCACTTTATAGTCAGCTGACTTTTTTTTTCTTTAAGATATTGAATTAGCTATAATTTGATAAATTTGCAATCGGGAGGAAATGACTAAAATTCATTTTTCCTGCGTGGGAGGCCACCGCTGCTTAACCCACCCACCGAACCGCAGCTGACGTTCACGGAGCTTCATGAGACAACTCTCTGAAGCATTTTACAAGTTATCGCCCGAGAGGAAATGATTGACCAAATTTGTACCCTGGCTCGCGGACTATAAACAATATAGTCCAGTCAATAGAGACCAATAAAGACCTTTGCCTTACTTTTGTGAGGTGGGGTAGTTCTAATTCTAATATTGGTATGATGTTTAGGTTGGCAACTCTCATGTAAAATTGAAGTTTTCGACCTTGGAGAGAGTCGGCGCGAGCCGCCATCTTTGATTAAAGGTGAAGAAATATTAATTTTAGCCATTTTCTCAAAAAAGTGGCCCGTATCAAAATTTTACAAGAATGCAAAATTAAAGCTCGTAATTTTTTGTATAAAAATGGGATCTTACAGTTCTTACCTGTCAAAAATATATAACCAAAATAATAATTTAAATTGCTCAAAAAATAAACAATATCTAGTATTTAGTACTTAGTTTAATATTTTTTGCTATTTATAATAGTATACATTCATCGTGGCATCGAAAGAAGTAAATTATTGATAATTTTTACTTACCGTCACCTTTAGGTAAGGAAGGTATTGTCTTAGGTCAAAATATTCGATAGTGAGTTTCTAATGAATAAGCACGTTTTGGGGTTCCTAGAATACGATTTTACTATTTTTACGATGATGTCTTTATGTGTGTGCGTACGTCTATTTGTGTGTGTGTGTGTGTGTGTATGTGATGATCGTTTCGGATCGCATAACTCCAATGCCACGATTACAAAAATTATATTCTTTTCGTATTCCTCAACTTTAGATCCATATGCAGACATGATTAGATTTTGGTTATAATTGGTCCACCGGAATCACCTTCATTTGCAACTTTTAGCAGTTTTTCTTGAAACAAAGCAGTTAAATATCATTGATTGACATTTAATGTTATTATAACTTAAAAAAATATATTATTCTCTATACGATTGTATTGTATTTTATACTTCATATTCAATGGATATAAAAATTATATAATTATAACGATATTAAATTTCATAAATAAGCCAGCTGCTAACCATGGATTTGAAAGATGTCAGTATCAATGAAAAGAAAATGAATGTGGCAGAGATGAGGATGTTGAGATGAAAAGAAAATGAATGTGGCAGAGATGAGGATGTTGAGATAGATGTTGGAGAAGACACGGAAAGATAAGATAAGGAATTAAAGGATAAGAGGGTAGAAGAAATAGAGGAAGACCAAAGATAAGATAGAAGGACTGTATTGCGGAAGACTTGAGAGAAAAGGTATTGAATGAGGACGACACGCAAAACAGAAATGACTGGAAGAAGAAAATAAAAAATAGCGACCCGTAATGAATGGGAAAAGCTAAAGAAGACGAAGATGTCAGTGCCAAGTGCAATTTTGATTCGATGAGCGATTCGCGAGTTATTAGCAAACTAATTTAACATGAAATTCCTCTAAAAAAATTAATATCTGCAAATCGGTTTAGAACTTTTTTTATCTGAAATTTCGCCACGTATTAAATACGTGACATTGTTTATTTGTAATAGTATCGAAATTTCAGATGAAAAAATGAGTTCCACACCGATTTGCAGATGTTTAAAATTTTAGAGGAATTTCATGTAAGTTTAAGTTGTTATTAATCAAAGAAGCGCTCATCAAATGAAAAATCCTGTAATATATGACATGAGGGAGATTTCATGCGGAATTCAAATTTTCAAACTGCGTTATCGTATCTATAATTGGGTGGAATATGAATTTGTAGGAGAGCGTTGACGAAAATGATTAAAAAATCATCGATAATTTACTTCTTTCGATGCCACGATGAATGTAAACTGTTATAAATGCAAAACATATTAAACTAAGTATTGAATACCTGATATTGTTTATTTTTTAAGCAATTTAAATTTCTTTCATAAATTATTCTTTTGGTTATATATGAATAAGAAAAGGCCAGAACTTAAAAAAATAAATATTCATTCTGGCCTGTGTAATAATAATAATTTTAAAAATCTATTGGTCAACAACAAAATTGTTTCAAGGGATCCTTATTCCAATTCTGGAGTTATAAAATTAACTTTCAAGGGGAAGACCTAAAACAAGATATTTAGACCAAATAGAAGGGGATGCAAAAAGCTAAAAATAAGACGATGGAAGGAACAAGCACTGAACAGGACAGAATGGAAAAATATTCTAAAACATGTCGAGACTCTAGGTATAAGGGTTGTAGAACAATTATTGATGATGATGAAAATTAACTGTAACAACTATAATTTTATATATGTAGGGCAAACTAAAAGGAACTTTCATATACGATTTAAAGAAAAAAAAAAGCATTGAAAATCTTAAACTGAATTCCAATGTCGCTAATTACATGTTAGAGTTCAATCATGTTTGTAATTTTGAAAATGTCGAAAATAATTTAGCAAGACTAATTCTCCTGGAATCCTATGAAATTAAGAAAGCCATTTCCAATAACACAACGAAGTTAGACTTGGTACATTCCCCATTTCTTGAAACCTTAATCCCCAAATCCCCACCGCTAAACTAGATATAAAAGGACCCGCTGTAGTGTATTCTTGTAGTTCTTCTGATGATGGCCAAACAGCCGATATTGTACAATAAAGAATTTTCTTTAATTTTGTGAAACAATCGAGTGTTTTTCTTATTCATTTTGAAATATGTTTCACCTAGTATCAACAGCTATTGATTTTGGTTATATATTTTTAAACAACTCTTTGACAGGTCATCCTAGGTAAAAAATGTAAGAACTCTTTTTTGTACAAAAATTACGAGCTTTAATTTTGTATATTTGTAAAATTTGATACGGGCCACTGTTTTTGAGAAAAGGGCTAAAACACTTTTTCTCTCCTTTAATAATACGCCCGACCTAAACAACATATATTAAAATCAGAACTACCCCACCTTATGCATGGTAAAAATCTCTACTGACTGGACTAATATTACTCTATTTACATTTCTTTCGAACTGTATTTTGGTTGTTCCATTCTGTATCCAGAAGATATTTTCCTATAAAATTCTGAATCGACGGTTTGATCCGGGTAAGGAACTTGTGCTAATGAAAATAGTTCCCATAGTACTATACCAAATGACCATACGTCTGACTGGGTGGAAAAGATTCCATCTTGAATTGATTCTATTGCCATCCATCGTATTGGCATAGGTACCTAAAAAGTACAGAATAGATTGAGGTCATACAATTAGTAAATATATTTACCTGTTTATTCTTTTTGTAATTTTTGACTTTGTATAAACTTTTGGCTAATCCAAAATCACAAATTTTAACAATGTTATAATCAGATAATAATATATTTCGTGCGGCTAAGTCTCCATGTAATACCTAATAAAATAAATACCATTTATTGTCATAAAAATCTTTAAATAAAAACTTACATTATGCGAACTTAAATAATGCATTCCCTGAGCAATTTGATAACTCCAATATATCAAATCATGTGTAGATATAGGATTCTGAATACTGTCATTAACATTTATGTATTTTTTTCTATTATTTGTGGGTATATTGTAATAAACGAAGTCACCATATCTTCCAGCAGGTCTACAGAAATTATATTTTTATTTTTGTGTATTAAAGTTTTATAAAATAGTGATTAGTATACCTGTGTGATATATTAATGTATACTGAATTTTCATTATTGTGAACGTCTTTAAAGTTGTCACGATTCGATATCAAATAATTTCGAAGATTTCCAAACTTGCAAAATTCAATAATGATTAACAATTCACCTAAAAATAAAATAAATGTTCATACATACAATTTATTTTTTTAAATACCTCCAATTAAGGTCATCTTCGAATTTTATAACACTTGTACAGTTCCTAATACATTTTTGGTACTTCGACCCTATTGGTTTGAAATGTTTTAATTATAAATTATTAAATAAATCATTATTAGAATATTTAATTGAGAAAGTTTTATTTTAATCGTAATAGAACTCATACATACACCTTCTAGTGTTCATTTCTGAACTAATATTTCAATATTACATTTATTTTATATTGAAAAATTGTTTGAAAATCCCACTAAATCTTGCTTTATCGCTTAGAAATTATTTAAAAATATATTTCAGGCGAAATGAAACAAATTTACTTCGATTTGTAACCACAAGAAATATTCTAACAGTAGAACTTTAATTTGAGCAATTTACAATTCTAAAACCACTTAAAACGAAAACAGCTGAAGAAGTCGCATATAATGTAATGGACATTTTTTGCATTTTCAGTGCTCCATTTATACTGCAAAGCAACAATGGAAGAGAGTTTTCCAATAGGATAATCGAAGCTTGCCCCGCCATTCATATAACTTAAGGATCGGTAGAACGATCCAATCAGGACGTGAGAGATAATATGTTGGTGGCTTCAGTAGCGTAGCCAGAAATTTCTAATGAAGGGGGGATTTAGGATTTTAAAATAAAATGTATACATTCGCCCCAATTCTGTAAGAAAGTTGTTAAGTCTTAGCAACATTGCTACAGCAAATAACCAATAATAATTGCGAACACAGAATAAAACTTGAAAATGACAGGTTTTACATTTGTTTCTATTGGTTACAAATTTTAGCAACGTTGCTAAGACTTAACAACTTCCTTACAGAATTAGTCCACTTATGTAAGTAAGAGATAAATTATGTCAATATAAACATTGAAAGAACTGTGGCCAGTCGAGGTAAACAGCAGTAGATTTATTTTACGCACTGCACTTCATAGGTTATGATGCGCTTGTATTACACTCTGACGCTGACCGAATACCTGGCGCTAACTTCGCTTATCAAAGTGTAGCGGGAATTTAAGTTGTACACTCAGTACGAAAAGTAAAAATCATCATAATACTTTGTAATGTCGGCGTTTATTTGTTTATTTATGTCTAGATACAACTATATACATATATTGTTTCTCAATGGGGGAGAATAAACCCCATATCCCCCCCCCCCCTTGTATAAGCTACTGGGTGGCATGGATGCTTGACAATAAAACCAAACAATGGTTAGAGGGTTTACGGTTTATTTAGAGCAAAAAAAATCGTGCCCTGCATGAAGGAATTGAAAAAGTACTGCCGAGGCCATGTTTGCTAGCAAGCAAAGAATCGGTCTAGCAAATTCTACATATGAAATTTTGGGAAGCGAACAAATTTAGAATCTTGGATGGGATGGTACTCGAAACAGACCAGGACAGGGAAGTAAGTGCGGTAGCATGTTCCATTTGCGAAGATTTTGGAATCATTCAACCATAGAAAAAATGCGGTTTGGTGTTGCAATTGAAGGTCAAGTCGTATGCAGCCTTTGCAGCAGACGTGATTCAAATAGAGAGCAACGAGAAAATGCTAAAACTGGACTGAAGAAGCAAGCTAAAAAATGTTAGATTTGTCCGGTGAAAAACTACCTCCTGCTGAAATCGGTCAAAATGTAGTCAAAGTTCCGGATGTTGACAGAGGGCGGCTTGCCCCTAGAAGTTGTTCTATCTGTGGTTCTAAGCATTAGTGAATCCAGTTTTTATAATCTGGGAACTAAAAAATCTGTTATAACCAGCTCAATACCTCTCGCCACTTCCGTTTTTGGTTACATAAATATAGGGCGCGAGCAGTCATGTGACATTGTTGGCCTTGACAAGCAGATATGGGGGCCCGTGTCAGAATGACAAGTATTAATTATGTACACAAAGAAATTTTGTCCTCTTCTAATTTTTTGAAATGTTTCCAATTCATTGTCGGGATTTACAGTATTTTTGAAAGGTAAATGTAATTTACCTATAATTTTAAATATTTAACTAAATATAATAAAAAGTAATATAATGTAAGTACTTCCCAGAAAAAAAATTCAGTAATGTCTCTGGATTTTTGACACTGTCATTTATCTGTCAGTTACAAACATTTTTTTATTTTTCAATTGGTTTCCATGACATTATTTGGGCTGTGAGATTTATTACAACATATTATTATATACCTTATATTTCGTTATTTCGAAATCTATAAAAGATATAATAAAATATTTATATGTATCAGATAAAGAATTTACTGTTCTTTAATAAGCAAGAACAAAAATTTTCAAAAAATAATATTTAGAAGATTTTTTTTAAGAATCTGCCACTTCCGGTTATCCAATTATTACCAAAAGTTTTTGAGAAATCGTCCTTCCAACTGACTCATATATATATATACACACACACACACACACACACACACACACACACACATCCACACACACACACACTCAGAAATATTAAAATCGGATTGTAGGGACCTTAAAACGTGCTTAATCATTAAAATCTGGATATGCGATTTTTAGCATGAATCCAATACCTCTCTTAGCGAGGTAAAAAGGACTGCTGGAAATACTTTATAGTCGAAATGAATTCACCTTCGCTGATTTTAATTTTAAAAACCCGTCGGTTGTTCCGGGCTCTACATTAAATTTGAGAAAAGCTTCAGTACTTTTACTGGGTCAAAACAAGGATTTGTCATGGGCCATTGCCATTGTAAACGTTATTGTAACACAAAAAAGTGCAACTGTAGGACCAATGAGGTGTTATGCAATTCTAAATGCACAACAATAGTGCCTGCAAGATCAAATGGATACCTGTTTTCAATTTTAATACTTAACTATCTGCGATTCAGTTGATTTTTATTCCATTTTGTTTTCATGCAGAAGTAAGCATATGTATTTAAATAAAAATATTTTGAAATTTTCAGTTATTATTTTTGTCAACCTAGTTAAATATCAAAACCACGATCTGTTTGTGAGCGTTCTGAATAATCCAGAACGCGTCGTGGCCGTTTAAGCATTATCCACAACGCGTCATTGTCAAAAAGAACGACCACAACGCGAAAAATGATCAGATTTCGGTATTTTATCGTTCAACACCGTGAACGCGTTGTGGCTGCTCACCGTGCAGTTTTGATGTTTGGGCGTAGCATGTGTACATACTTGAACTTTTTCTAAGCACTGTTTTTTTTTTTCAGAAATAAGATACCTTTGAATTTATATGATTTATTATATTGTAAATATTGCGTTTTATTTTAATACTATATTTCTGTAGTCATCAAACCTCGGGAATGTACACATAAATATATGACTAAAATAGCCTAAAGCTGTGATCATAATAGTCATAAATATAGTATCATACCTTGTGCAATGTTATTTGTACAAACTCCAATCAAATTAATAATATTTAAATGTCCAACATAACTCATCATTATTTTTAATTCAGATATAAACATATCTAATTCAGTATAATCACCACAGTTTTTGACCATTTTCACAGCTACATTAGTCCTTGGTTTGCTTTTGGATAACCCCAGTAAATCTGCGCGCATTACTATGCCAAAATTTCCTGATCCTATTCTTTCTCCTAAAAAATAAATAAATTCAAAGCATCATTTAATAGTTATTATTTTATAAAAGACGATAACTAAATTTTATCGTCATATATAAAATTATATTTTTTTCAATAGCAGATTTTAAAAAATAAGAACAATCAACTATTAATTGAAGTGCTATTGGCAAAAACAACCAGAGTCCAAATATTGTAAATATGAATAAAACTGTTTTTCGCAAAAAGTATCCAAGTTTCTATAAAAAACGTCCTTTAATAGTATGATTTACATCACTCGCCTTCCGGCTCGTGACGTAAATAGAATACTATAGTTTATCCACAACTGTCAAATAGTAACATACTGTACTATTATAAAATCAGAAATAATCTAATAAATTTTAGAAAATTGTTTGTTTACAAACATAAACATAGTTATCGTTGATCGCTAGGTATTTGTTGTAACAAAATTATGAAGTGATTTGAAATTTAACAGAAAATTTTAAGCTGATTATTTAGCTATATATTAAGCTTAAGAAGAAAATAAAACTGAAAAATGCGAAAACTAGTGTAATTTTAGCTTTTTATGTGGAAAAATTTACTTATTAAATGTAATTTGTTTGTATTATTTGAAAGGTAAGATTTGAATTTGATATAACGATTGAATAATATTATTCCATCGAACTGTCAATATTGTTCAATTAGCAACAATAACGTAGGTCATTAATGGATAAAAAACGGTTGAATTATGGGTATATTATTTGATAATCATGAATAAAAATATTTAATTATTATGTACCTCATTACTCTTCAATGTTTATTTTTTTATTTCTTAACATCCAGTAAATAATTTTATAATACCTATTTAAACATTATCCTGAGTTAAATTAAGTAACAGAAATCTATAAAAGTAACGAAGCTAGAAAGTTGTTTCTTTGTTTATCTCAAATTCAAAAAAATCTGTTGTGGTCAGTATATTATCTTCCGTTAATCCTGTGTATTACAAATAATTTTCATCCATAAATTTTCTTGCAAAAGATTCCACATTTCCAGTAAAATTATTTCATAAACTATGTAAATTACACTTGACACTGACATCTTCTTCTTCTTGAACTTTTCCCATTCGTTGGGGGTCGCTATTTTTAATTTTCTTCTTCCACCCACTCATTTCTGTTTTGCGTCTCGTCCTCATTCAATTCCTTTTTTCTCAAATCTTCCGCAATACAGTCCTTCCATCTTATCTTTGGTCTTCCTCTGTTTCTTCTACCTTCTATTACTAAGCTGTTCATTCTTCTTCCAATATATTCTTTATCCCTCTTCATGACATGTTCAAACCAATGTAATCGTCTCTCTCGTATCTTTCTAGAAACTTCTATCACCCAAGCCATTTACATTTCCCAATATCTATCTCCTTATCTCTGCCATAGTCATTTTCTTTTCATTGATACTGACATCTGTGAATTTGAATTATCTGAATATTTTAACAGTTTCCATGGTTATAGCATTTATGAAATTTAACATCTTTATAATTTTTTAACTCAATATTTATTGAATATGAACAACAAAATGTAATCAAACCGTATAGAGAATAAAATATTCTTTAATATTTATAATAACATAAAATGTCAATTTTTTTATTTAACTACGTTTTTTCAAGAAAAACTGTTAAGAACTTAAAATGAAGGTAATCTAATCCGCCCTTCATATGCATGTAAAATAGAGGAATACGAAAGAATTATAATTTTCAGAATTGTAGTATCGGAATTCGTTACACACACACACATACACATACATACACACACATACAGCCATCAACGTAGAAATGGTAAAATCGTATTCTAGGGACTCTAAAATGTGCTTAATCACTAAAAACTCACCATCGATATTTTTGATCAAAGACGGAAGGTAAAAATGTACTAAGATTGTTTTTGCTAAGAGCTCCTCAATTAAATTTTTAATTAAACAATTTTAAAATTTAATATAGATTGTGGTTCTATTCCAAGAATAGATTTTTCTGGTGACGTTAATTGCACAATTGAAGTTGTTATTAACACACACCGTCAAATTTTAATTTAATATTTAATTTCATTTAAACAAAAATTAAAGTACTCTATCTGCCCTTGCTGTTTCAGCATTATTTTATCTACCCTTGTGGTTAAAATGCTACTTGATTCACTATTTTGAGTAGACTAAAGCACCCTTTAAAATCTGCTATAAAAATAATTTATTTGTGTTTCATACTCAT
The DNA here is from genome assembly GCA_951394225.1 of Harpalus rufipes. Classification (NCBI taxonomy): domain Eukaryota; kingdom Metazoa; phylum Arthropoda; class Insecta; order Coleoptera; family Carabidae; genus Harpalus; species Harpalus rufipes. The sequence continues at coordinate 18,853,670 of OX596284.1, read as the reverse complement.
ACTTAGTTTAATTTTGTTTCGAGGTACTTTCCATTTACTAGCATTCGGTAGTAGTTGCGTTTCAAAAAATTCTTGATAAATATTAAAATCTTCTGTGTGTGTTTTCCTCTGCTGAATTTGCATTCTTTTTCGAAATCTCTACAAAGTGAATATAATAATGAATTGTTATAATTACGGATGTACGTTACCTTCATTTTTCGGAGTTTCATGTTACATAAGACAACAAAAGTAATCATCAAAATTATTATACCAATTGTGAGAAATATGAATATTTCAATTCTTATATTTTCTGAAATAAAAATTTGTTTAAATTTATGGTAAAAGTATAGGAAAAGTGACTTACTGTTTTGTAAAATGACATTCATAAATTTTAAATCTGATCCATGCATATTTTTAACAATGCAAATATATTTTCCATTAAATGATGTGTTAGTATAATGTATTTTGAGTTCATTCCTATTTAACATTAATTTTAAATGGTTATTGTGTTCTTGAATTTCTTTGTTATCCTATAATATAAACGAAATTATTATGTTTGTTTGTATATATTATGTATCTCACTTTCATCCAAATAATATTTGGGTCTGGATTTCCTTTGGCGAAACACGTAAATATAATTGAATCCCCATATTTTAATTCTATATCTGTGTTGTTCATATTGCTCTTGAAAATTACAGGCACTTCAGGTTCTAAAAAATACCTGTATATAGTGTTATCAAATATTTAGTTTAATTTTTTTAAAATATCTGATCAAGGTCATCTTCGAATGGGGTTCTCCACATAAGAAAATAAAATGTACACTTTATGATTCAAGTATTACTCAATAAATAACGAGTAAGATAAAAAATACATTTTTTTAATAATTACTTTGTGAGATATTTAAAATTTGTTGTCAGTGTCACTGTGACGTCACACTATTGCTATCTTTCTCTCATAGCCCACTATATTAATTAGTTTGCGAATTACAAGTGATTGTAAGTCGATTAATAATTACGATGACGTATCAGGTCTTTGCCAACCCATGGCGGCAATTTGAATGTAGTGTATTGTGGATGCAACCATCAAACTATCGTTTGAAAAATTACGTTATTTTTTTGTATTCGCTTGAAGTTTTGTTGTGTTTTTTTTTGTTTTGCTACATTTTTTGACTCTTTTATTGTGTTTTGTTTATTATTCTTTTAATTTTTACTGCTGCTTTGAACTTATTAAATATTTATTGTGTTTGAGTTGTATTTAGTGATACCGCGAGACGAGAAACGGCGAGAAACAGTTCACTCTCGTCTCGTCTCGAAAATTCGAGACGAGATTTGTTTTCGTCTCGTCTCGTCATATTTTTCATCCTCTATTCTCGATCTCGACTCGAGAGTCTCGAATTTATAATTAGCTGTACGGGTGTTCCATAAGTTGGCAGGTCAGAGCGTATTTGTATGGTTGAAGATAGCAAGCAATGACGCTGTAATTATCTATTATTTGTAGATAAATACATATAAAATAAATTCATTGAATATTACCTTTACATATTATAAATTTTCTATACTTTCATCTATCAGGAAAATAAATTAGCATCAACTTGGACGTAATAAAGGAGTAAGTAGATACTACTGATTAAAACTTTATTTTTACTAAGACTGGCATTTAACAGGTAAGTAAAAAAATACTGAACAAATATTACTCGCAGCAAGGGCATTTAAAACTAGCGTGAAGAGTACACCACAGGGAACACTTTTGTTCATATTCTTTGTACTAAAACCCTATAAATTTAAAATGAATAAATAAATAATAAACAGGCAATGAAAATATTTGTACTGATAATTATTTTTCTTATTGTATATCTTTAATTATATACATATTAAAAAAAAATCGTGCAATCGAGATCTCGAATACCTACTCTCGTCTCGATCAAATCTCGAGGGCATTACTCTCGACTTATGATAGTCTCGTCTCGAAATTTCTCGATTTTCGAGACGAGATCTCGAAAACGCGAGATCCCACGGCATCACTAGTTGTATTATAGTATTTGTGTTTTGTTATATTGACACAAAATGTAAATATCTATTAATAGTATAAAGTAATAATTTTTAACCTACATGGTGTAGATTTAAGCAAGAACGACCACACTCCTACTACATATATGTAGTATAAAGTTACAACAAATTTATTGTTAATTATATATAAGGATTTTTTCCGTGTAGGGCATGGTTTACTTAAAAAGTCAATTTAACAAAACCCAAATACTATAAGTTAACACAAAAACAATAAATATTAAATAAGGTCAAATCAGCAGTAAAAATTAAAAGAAAAACACATCTCGATTATTATGCAAAAATTTTAAGTTGCGTACACTAAAATTCTCCGTTATTCTGTTCTTCCAGAAAAAAAAATGTTATAGACTCCATTAAGACTTTTTAATACTACGAACTACATAATTAAACGAACTTTCATTTAAAATAATAAAAAAATAAGATTGAAGGACCCCATTGTATTAGTCCATTTTGTCAAATTCAGTAGTATCGTTTACTTTGTTTTTTGGGGGTACATAAGATACCACTGTTATTTTGTTATACGAATATATGTTACAATACAAGTAATCAAAATTTAAAAAAATGAATTTTCATGTTTCAACCAGTCAAGTATGTCCTGCATGAAACATAAAATTAATTAATAAATTTTATGTGTATAAAACGGCCTGGAATAGAGTATAGATATTTTCTTCATGTACTGAAGACTCTTTCTGCACTATTATAACTATGTTATTCTAATGAGAATTATAATTATAATTACCTTTTAATATAACTTCATGGTTAGCTGTCATTTCATTATTTCTGTCATCATAAAAAGTACAGGAATAATTTCCTTGATCATACAATTTTGTGTTATTTATAATTAGGCTCCTAGATTCAATAATTCCTTTAATATCTAATTTGTACTCTATATTTGATATCGTTAGTCGACTATTCTGTTCCCTGTTGTCCAAATTCCATTGTATGTGAAATCTTTGATTGTGATGCACAAAGACATAGCATTTTAATACTAATTGATAACCTAAACTTGTAGGCAATTGCCTGATAAAAGGTTCACCAGGAATAGGAATTGCTACAGTTAAAAAAAAATACGACTTAAATTCTAACTTTATATTTTACGAGACTCTTACGTTTTACTGTAATATGTACTGAACTTGAAGAATCATTTATGTTTTTTATAAAACATGTATATGGCCCGTCATCTTCTGCATCTACATTTTCAATAGTTATTGTACTTACAATGAATGTGTTTCCATTGAAAATATTCTTATTGATGTTTGTTATACTCTGTCAAATATTTAGTATTTATACCAAAGTTTATACTCATACTCGTAGTACAAAATATTGCGTTGATGCATAAGTTCGTAGCGCTTTTGGTTTCTAGGACAAGAGTGCCCCGGAAAACAATTTGTTAGATATTATGCCTACGTTGTTTTAATGTTATATTTAATTTTATAATCTTTGAATTTGCAAATTTGTGCAAAAATTGTGTAAATTATTGTCAAAAGTAAATGGAGACTAAAATATTTTTTAATATTTTTTCTCTTGAATGTAGAAATATACATCAATGCTTCATCGCATTACTTTAAATTTTCAGCCCCAGTGATTTATTTCGAAACAAGATTTTATGAATTAAAATATCACACATAGGGTCGGTTTTATAAAAGAAATTTAATCTTCACATAAAATTCACTACCATATGAAATTTAATGAAAAGAAAAAAATGCAATACGTTTTTTCTTTGACTGAAATGATTTAAAAGTCATAAGAACAGAGAAACTGATTAGAATTTGTTCATTTCATTAAATTTACTTGACAACTAAATTTTAAGTGAAGATTAAAAAATATCTTTATAAAATCGACCCATGGTTTTTTTTTTACTACTCGAAGGATCAACATAAAACGAAAAAAAATCTCCGTATTTACGAATACGAAGACTTAAAAAACCACTATACTTCAAAACAGAACCACTGTCTCTGGTTTCATGAGTATTGCACACAGTTGGGCTTCTTTAAAAAAAATCGTTTGTCGGATAATACTGATATATCTCTATTTATCAATTTATGAATTACTTTTTTTTAATTAACTATCAAATTGTACAGAAAAAATCATAATCTGATTTTCTTCAAGCCGACAAATTTATAAATTTGAATTCATTTAGAGAACGCTATAGGGGAAAGTACTTACAGTACGAAAATGGTTTTCTCATTTCAAAACGAGCCATTTTGACATGACGACTTCTTCACTTCCAAACCGTCAAATTTCTTCAGACGTGGAATTAAAAACTGCCAGATCGTTAGGAGGCAATCGTAAACAATGGAGGAGAATATATTCTTGATATAAAATTAAATAAATTTTGAATTCAATAAAAACGCTGCGAACTTATGAATCAACCTGATAGGTCACTTACTTCATTTTTATTTGTGTTAGGAAACTCCCACTGAAGAGAAAATTTGTTAGTGTTGTTTACAATAGTTGTACATTTCAAAATTAATTTATGATATGTCATTACAGTTTCACCGAATGGAGCAATGATATTAGTTTTTGATTCAATTTCTTCAATACCTTAAATTTGAAAATAATTATTATTTGGTATCTGTTACTACAAGAAAAAAATGTGTTAAACGTTCTTTTTATCAAATGTCACCATGGCCCTACATAACATATTTTTCATATGCCGCGAAGTACAAATGGTTGAGTTTACTGATAGCTACAGCTAGTACAGCTGGACATTCACATACTTACTGTCAAGAACTCCATGTATAAGTCTATTTTCTAGGAAATCTCCTCGTTTATATTCGCAAGTAAGGTCAATGTTATCTTCTTCATATTCATATCTACTAAATTCAAATCCAAATCGTGGATCGTATTTTGGATTAAATTTGCGATATTTAATTTCAACGATCGTAACTTTAACATCGGCAGATGTAGGTATACATGGTATCCAAAAACTGTTATTTTCCGATAATATATAGATAATATTGCCATTATTTTCTTCTAATGGGTAACGAACTATATTTTCTTCATCTGAAATATTTAAAAAAAATTGTACTAACGTTTTGCGAGAAGATGTCATTTTAGAATTCGCGTAATAAAACTAATCGATTTTTTCGTGCCTTAAAACAACGCATATTTGAGAAGCATGTCTTTATGCACTTGTGCATAAATATGTATATATTATATTACCTTTTACGAATACGTAGATGTTGGATGAAGCATACAAATTATTTTTTTCTTCGTCAATTTCATAACAATAATAAAACCCACCATTAGTATAATGACTTTCTGTTAAAAATAAAGTAGATTGATATAATTTAATATTATTTCGTATAATAGTGGAGTATGTAACATTCAAATATATACTCTGAAATAATATTTATCAAACAATATAAAAATTATATTCAAATACAAAATAAAATATGTAAACTATTAGATTTCTGGACAGACTGTACCTGTAAATCTTCATCAGAATAACTCCAAGTAACATTTTTGTGATGGTAACAATTTAATGTTAAATCCTCATATGAATTTATTTCCAAATAAGAAATATCTGAATTGTTATGCAAGTTTTTTGATGCGTAATCTATTTCTGGCAATTTAAACGTGTTTTTTTCTAAAAATAAGAAGTAAAAAAACATTCTGAATACATACCAGACCAATACCATGTAAGTACTATAAATTGATACATTTAATTTTCAATTAAAAGTTCACAATATTTTAGAAATGGCTTAAAAATTGACGCATGTGTAATATTTACAATTTATTCTATAATGTCGATGCTGTATTTTTCTTTTAACTGACAGTTAACATGCAGACAGTTTAAACAGATATGAAAATACCAGACCTCAGAACTTAATGTATCAATTTATAATATATTTTGTAAAAAATATTTACCAGTTACCATAACATTAACTTCATAATACAAATGTTCATTAATTGACGCTATAAAACATTTATATTTTCCACTATCTTCTAAAGATAAATTACGTATCAATAGTTTACTAAATAAAATATCATTTTCAACAACTGGAATTCGGGCTTCATTCGTAATAGTCAGTCTATTTGACTGTAAAATATTATTTAAATTTTATATTGATACATTCTAAATAATAATAAACTTACATGAAATAAAATATTATTGGGAATGTCCCAATCTAATCTAAAGGAATTATACTTTGTTATTAAAGAACAATTTAGTTCTAAATGGTCGCCTGTATATTTTAAAATATATTTGTCAGAATTTATACGAGTATATGGCATATTGTAGTTTCCATAGGCTAAAATATAATAATAATAATAATAATAATACAATCGTACAGTAGCTACTGTCCGAAAATATGGTACACCTAAAAACGTGTCATTACAATTTCACCGAATGGAGCAATGATATTATTTTTGATTTAAATTTATTGAATACCTTAAATTTGAAAATAATTATTATTTAGTATCTGTTATTACTGCAAGAAAAAAATGTGTTAAACGTTATTTTTATCAAATGTCACCATGTCCCTACATAACTTATTTTTCATATACCGCGAAGTGCATATGATTGAATTTACTAACAGCTACAGCTAGTACTGCTGAACATTCACATACTTACTGTCAAGAGCTCCATATATAAGTCTATGTTCTAGAAAATCTCCTCCTATATATTCGCAAGTAAGGTCGATGTTATCTTCATGTTCAGATCTACTAAATTTAAATCCAAATCTTGGATCGTATTTTGGATAAAATTTGCGATACTTAATTTCAACGATCGTAACTTTAACATCGGGAGATGTAGGTATACATGGTACCCAAAAACTGTTATTTTCCGATAATATATCGATAATATTGCCAATATTTTCTTCTAATGGGTAACGAACTATATTTTCTTCATCTGAAATATTGAAAAAAAAATTGTACTAACGTCTTGCGAGAAGATGTCATTTTAAAATTCGCGCAATAAAAGTACTCGATTTTTTCGTACCTTAAAACCTCAAGTATATGAGAAGCATGTCTTTATGCACTTGTGCATAAATATGTATATATTATATTACCTTTTACGAATACGTAGATGTTGGATGAAGCATACAAATTATTTTTTTCTTCGCCAATTTCATGACAATAATAAAATCCACCATTAGTATAATGACTTTCTATTAAATATAAAGTAGATTGATATAATTTAACATTATTTCTTATAATAGTGGAGTATGTAACTTCCACATTCAAGTATATAATCTGAAATAATTTTTAACCAACAATATAAAAATTATATTCAAATACAAAATGAAATATGTAAACATTAGAATTCTGGACAGTCTGTCCAGGTACAGTCTGTACCTGTAAATCATCATCAGAATAACTCCAAGTAACATTTTTGTGATGGTAACAATTTAATGTTAAATCCTCATCTGAATTTATTTCCAAATAGGAAATATCGGAATTGTTATGCAAGTTTTTTGATTCGTAATCTATTTCTGGCAATTTAAAAGTGTTTTTTTCTAAAAATAAGAAATAAAAAAAATTCTGAATACATACCAGACCGATACCATGTGGGTACTATAAATTGATACATTTAATCTTGAATTAAACGAAGCTCACAATATTTTAGAATGGCTTAAAAATTGACGCATGTGTTACAATTTATGCTATAATGTCGATGCTGTATTTTTCTTTTAACTAACACTTAATAGACAGTTTAAACAGATATGAAAATACCGGACCTCAGAACTTAAATGTTCAATTTATAATAAATTTTGTAAAAAATATTTACCAGTTACCATAACATTAACTTCGTAATACAAATCTTCATTAATAGACGCTATACAACATTTATATTTTCCACTATCTCCTAAAGATAAATTACGTATCAATAATTTACTTATTAAAATATCATCATCAATTCGGACTTCATTCATAATAATTTCTGTGTTTGACTGTAAAACATTATTTAAATTTTATATTGATAAATTCTAAATAATAATAAACTTACATGAAATAAAATATTATTGGGAATTTCCCAATGTAATCCAAAAGAATTATGCTTTGTTATTAAAGAACAATTTAGTTCTAAATGGTCGCCAATATATTTTAAAATATATTTGTCGGAATTTATATATGGCATATTGGAGTTTTCAACGGCTAAAACAATAATAATAATAACAATAATAATACTAATAATATAATAATCATGCAGTAGGTATTGTCCGAAAATATGGTACACCTAAAAATGGGGTGTGACTAAATTTTTATTTGTACATGATACTATACAAAAATAAAATACCCGTATTTTTTTAAATCGATGATATTATCCAAAACCAACTAGTCCATTTTTGTAAATTTGAGATAATCAAAGAATTAACTTTCTAGCGTCCTTCCTTTTCTACATTTCTACAACTTAATTTAACTCAGCATCATGTTTAAATATTAGAAAATTATTTACTAGATGTTATCAAATAGTAAAATAAACATTGATGAGCAATTACTAATAATTAGACATTTTTATAGGACGTGTTTTTAGAAACGCTTAATAGTTATTTACATAATCAGTTACGAAAAGAGTGATATTGTCTGATGAACATAATGTTTGCCAAAACGAGTTTTGCAAATTATGTGAGTCAAGCAAAGAAAGAAGAAAGAAAGAACCATCTTCTTTTCTTTCCAGTAATATATACATTTTCTACAACTTCGACGGCGAAATTAACATTTCCATGGATGTTATTCAAGTGGTTTAAGAAAATTGATAAGTTTTGACGTCCATGAGGCCAAATAGCGAAGACATCATCAACATAACGTAACCATAATGAAGGGTTCGTCGTAGTAGAATCTAAAGCTAATTCTTCAAAGGACTCCTTATAATAATTAGCTGTCTCCTTCCATAGCTAATGAAAAGAGACAGCTAATTATTATATGGAGTTCTTTGAAGAATTAGCTTTGGATTCTACTACGATGAAACCTTCATTATGGTTACGTTATGTTGATGATGTCTTCACTATTTCTTAAACCATTTGAATAACATGCATGAAAATATTAAGTTCACCGTAGAAGTCGAAGAAAAATGGCATTACTCCCTTCCTGGATGTATTACTGGAAAGAAAAGATGGTTCTTTACTACATTCAGTATGCAGGAAGTCTACGTACACTAATCAATATATTAATGCCAATTCACATCATCATCCTTCTCAGAAATATGGTACAATTAAATGCCTAATGAGAAGAGCTTCAGAAATTTGTCATTCAGAGAAATTAGAAGAAGGGATGAAAGAAATTAAGAATATTTTTATGAAGAATGATTTTTCTAAATCTTCTATCGAAAAATGTCTGAAACCGAACAGTCCTATTAACAATGCTAATGAAAGGGACGTATTGTTTGCTTCGCTTCCTTATGTCAAAAATGTCACGGACAAGATTGGTAGAATTCTTCGTAAGAAAAACATAAAGATTTCGTTTTCTCAATATGTTAAAATTCGACATATGTTGAGACAAGTAAAACGGATTTATCAGATTCCATGTGTCTGCGGAAAAGTTTACATTGGCCAGACTGGTAGAACTATTTCAACAAGATTGAATGAACACCAGCGTTCGATCAGATTGAATCAGCCAGAAAAATCTTCAGTTGCAGAGCATGCCCTGGAAGAATTCCACCGTATAAAATTCGACGAAACAAAAATATTAGCGAAACCAACACACCTAAACAACAGGTTTATTAGAGAAGCCATTGAGATTTTCAAAACCAAGAATAATAATTTCAATCATTGTGGCGGTTTAGATCTTAGTCGAGCATGGCTTCCTATATTAAATATGTTGTAATCTGTCACCATGGTTACCTGTTGCCAATGTTTATGTTATTATTTATTTATATATTTGTTGATTTGTTGTTTATTCCCTGAAGAAGGCAGTAGTTCATGCTGCCGAAACGTCGTTTCGAATTATGAGTTCTGAAAGATTTTTTCATAATTTATTTATTTATGTTCTTGTAGACTATTTATTTACTACTACTACTACTACTCACGATGCTTCTATATAACAGAATGTCCGTCGGCTGTCTTCCCTGACGGTATTTATACAGCCCGCAGTCTCTGTTTTAGACTGTTCCATTGAATACAAAGGAATCAGGTGACCCTAGTAATTAGACAGGTCGTTACGTGCTTACTACGCCGATGATTGCGAAGATTGCATCATCGCCCAGTGCGGCGCCGTTCTGGAAATATTCTACTAATAGTGCCGGCGGTCGCTTACTCTTAGAGTCAAGGGCGCACGTTACAATACATATTTCAAAATCAATTTACCAAAGCGCTGCCGTAAAAATAAATGAATTTAATTTTTTAATTTAATGCTTGTGTCAATGCATGCGTATATAATTGAAAATGAGTTCTGAAAGTGTTGCGAAACCGATATAAATCTTCCTTCTAATGTATGATTATTGATATATTCTTGTTTTTATCTTCTGTCATCTTTAGGGAAGGAAGGCATTGTCTTTGGTCAAAAAATGGAATGATGAGTTTTTAGTGAATAAGCACGTTTTAGGGTCCACATAATACGATTTTACCATTTTTACGATTTCTGTATGTATATATTTACATCCCACTATCATTGCTGCGTCCTTTCATGGCTCGGACATTGTGGCAACCACCGAAAGGAATAGAGATAGGCTTCGAATTTCTGAAGTATATCGGCTATTTTTTTCCCCTGATTATGAATATCGGTTCAAATTTCAATTAAGTCAATTTACAACGATATACGTTTCCGTTCATTTCACGATATTATGAACTCCTCCAAACTGAGTGAATCCGACGTCCAGAGTATATATTTCATGCATATCCCGTACTTTGTGACGTCCGATTTGTATATTTTTATTCATACTACCGTTACAATGACGTCCAGCAACGTTGCCAATATTAAATACTTATTTTGATGTAGAAACCAAAGCGAAATCTTTCATAGTCATATGCACACTCATATGTTAGAGATTTTTTACTATCTCTGGTAATGATAATTAACAGATATAAATGTCTGATACTTATTTGATTTAGTTTAGTTCAATGTTTGATGATTTAAAGCAAGATAGCATACTTTATTTTATTCAAAAGAAAATTTATTATCGTTAAACTAACTAAAATTGATCAATGTAATTTTCCTTTCCATAAAAATTCCTAATCTATTAATAAATCTAACGATATTTTACAAAAATAATTTTGCAGTTTTTAATGTGTAATTTTTCTTCTAATTTTTGTAATATGATTTATTTTCTATGAGAAAGGATATTTAACATAATAACCTGACCCTAACATCCGGCACTCGGTGTAAGAAATCAATGGCAAAATTTTCGTTTGGCTATTGTTAATTCCCTATTATAATTTTTAGATCAAAAGTGTAGAAATCCTGTTCATTAATCACACGTAAATTAAAAGTTGTATTTTCAAGTTGTTTACACAGTGCCATGAGAAATATAACAAATAATAAACTGTTGGTCAATGTGTTTATGTAATTTTTACTTTGATTTTATTATTAAAGATAATGGAACCTCTTAATAAAATGAAATGGTCTTTGTTTGTGAAAATAGTAATTTTAATATAACTCGAGCCTTAAAGTGACATTTATTTCGGTCTATCTGCCTGTTTCATATCATTTCTCATGATTATCTGTATAAGCAACATAAAAAGAAACCTTATTATTTAAACTTATAGATAGGGTATTAATCACTAAATTCCGATCACCAAATTGTTTCAATACTAATATCTGTTAATGCATTCTTGTTATCAGTAAAACCAAGCAAACATTAAAAAAATCGCCTTTGTTAATAATGATCACACTGTATTTATGTTATATTTGGTCGGCCCTCGGGCATTCAATAAATCTATTATTATTATTATTATTAAACTAAAAATATATATTAACATTAAATATTTGTCATCATTTCAAAGATCTACTCATCAAAAAGCTCCGCTTCGCTCCGTGTTGGCTCCCAACGACGCTTAATATACATATAACTTCGCACAGACGGCAAATATGCCATTAACCGTGGTTTTTATTAGGATGAAGGAGAAACTGGAATTTAATGTTGGATAAAAACTAGTTCTGTTGAATGCAAAATCGATTTTTACATACGATTTTATGTATTTTGTACTCACTGGAAACTGGAACCAAAACCATTCAACTCTACACCTCAAGTAGAGTTCAATAATTTATTGGATTTATATAATTTTTACGATCATGTGTTCTATGCATATATTTGTATTGACCCACACCCCTTGCAAATCGTTCTCCGAAGCATTTTTCATTGAATTTGTGAATTAAAGCTGTAAAATTACCAAAACTTATTATTTTTAAAGTAACTAAGTAATTTAATTGTTGCTATTATGATGGCGACATTTGCGACTGTAACAGAATGAAAATAGATCGAACTAGGTGTTAGAATATTTTCTTTAGTGACAAATTAGTAATTTTGGCGACACTATAATAATACTCGTATTAGCTTAAAAGTAGATAATTCTGCACAAAACTAATTTCGTGCTGTTATCCGAAATATCTTCAAAATTTGGATATCCTTTTAATATAATATATAGAAAAAATATATCATCACGACATATTACCTATTTCTGGGTGTGTCAATTAGCTTTGAACGCAGAAATCAGTAATGATGATGACATATGCGTATCATACCAGCGTTTACCACCTCACAGGCACTTACTGCTGGCGTGGAAAGTAAAAAACAGGAGTCTCTTTTGTGTCATTTAAAATTCGAAATAATTTTGATGTCATAGGCGCATGGCCACTGGATACCATATATTAAAAGAAAAGAAAAATGAATTTCGCAAAAGTACAATTTTTATATAATATAATTCCAAGGAAATGGAGACTAATTTTACAAAAAAAAAAAAATTCTATTATTAATTCAGTTCATATTACATGCCTAGTGGTTACAAAAAAATAATTATCTGTATTTTGTTGTGATTTAAATAAATATATTTAATAAGTTCATTTTTCGCTTATTTTGTAACAGTGACGCATTAGTACAATGCAGTTTGTTTTACTACACTGAATTTTTTATTTATTTATATATTTATAAAGAAACTGAATACAAGTAAACTGAGGGTCTTCTTTATATTTGCTATAGTAAAAAGGAATTTATCACCAAAATACTTAATCCCACACATTTTTTTTTTTTGCCTTAGATTAATTAAAGTATTTTCAAATTAACAGCAATCTATACACTCAATAAATAATTAAGCACCTATTTTGTCCCGCACGAAATCAGTTTTGTGCACAAATTATCTACTTTTGTACCAATACGAGTATTATTATTGTGTCGCTAAAATTACTGATTTGACACTAAATAAAATATTCCCGACGCCTAGTTATGACCTATGTTTTATTCTGTTACGGTCGCAAATGTCTCAATCATAATAGCAACAATTAAATTAGTTAGTTACGATAAAACTAAGAAGTGTTGGTAACTTTACAGCTTTGGCCCGCAGATACAATGAAAAATGCTCAGTAGTTTTGAGTAATTAGAAAATATTTTTATACTTACTAGTTATAACGATTTTAATTCATAAATATCTTTACGTGGGACTTTTTGATCCCCTTCTATGCAAAATAAAATGAAAAACCAAATGATTTAAATTCATGAAATACTATTATGGAGAACTATTCTGTTTATTTCCAGAAAGACTATTTCAAAAACCACACAAATTCGTTATTGTTGCCAATAAACAAATTAATTTTCCACGTTTCTTTCTAAGTAGTGTTAGGTTACAATAAAATTCAGTATTTTTAAAAGCCATTAATTTGAAAATTGTTCTTTTGCATAATGCACAATTTTCAAATTACATTATAATAAAAATAAAAAAGCAAATTGCTTAACAATATTTTTCACAAAATAACCTTATTAATTTTTTAGATATCTATACCTACATTTGTAAACAAAAACTATCTATTGTACATTTGTAAACAAAAACTATCTATTGGGCTTCTGTTCACATCTGTAAGTCATACGTATTTGTAAATCTGTAAATAATGAACAAAATCGCAACGAAAGCTGACAGTCTTATGTATAATTTTATATTAATCAACAAGAATAGATGTGTTTTTATGACGTTTTTAAAGATTTAGTGGTCTGTAAGACTTACAGTTGTCAACAGAATCGACCCATAAACTTATGCTATTAGTTACAGGCACGTAAAGATATTTATTAATAAGTGTAAATAATTAAAATCGTTATTACGAGAAGTATAAAAATATTTTCTAATTACTCGGCAACTGACTTTGGCTAAATATTTTAGCAAGTAGAGGAAAAGTCGAAAGAAGTACCTAAATAAGAGTAATTAAATTACCTATCTATATTTTTTTAATAAATAGTTTATAATTTATTGCGAGTTAATTTGTTTAAAATATTTTTTTCTATTTAAAAATTATTTAGACTCTCCCTTTTTCTACTCTATTTAAATTTCAATCTTGATATTTTAGATCAAAAGTTTATAAAGATTTTATTTTTATATTTCACTGTAGCCTACCGTCCTTATATTTATTCCATACATTTAATCATAAATTTTATCCTTACAATTGGCATTTATTTACAATTTGCACAATATTTTGTAATTAATAATTCAGCTTTATGTTATTTAAATAATTATTTTTTTTTTAAATTGAGTACGTTTCTATTTTGACATCATAGTTTATCGATTTTGTCTTTACTAAGAGGATTTTACAAGTATAAAATAAATGTTTGATTATTTAAATATTAATTTAATATATTATGAGGAGTTTACAATATAACTTTAAATACGATTAAAAGACTTGCGCGCTAATGTATTGCCCAGTGCCCACTGTTGCCAAGTATACGGAGTTCAGATTGTCGGTGGAATGAAACTTCTGTATATACAGTGTATATACGCCGGACGACACTAACGCCACAAGTGGAATTTTTTTGAACTACAAAAAATATACATTTTTCACTCCGCTATCATTGTGACGTCCATAACAAATTTTGCTAAACGATTCTAGGGCCCCCCCTGATGCCAGAAAAAAATTTACAAGGCATTTTAAAGTGACGTCCGTATACCGGACGTCATATGCACAAGGACGTCACTTTGAATGTAGAAAATGGCATAGGGGACGCCACAATGGTAGTGGGATGTAAATATATATGTATATATGTATATATGTATATATGTATATATGTATATATGTATATATGTATATATGTATATATGTATATATGTATATATGTATATATGTATATATGTATATATGTGTATATATATGTATATATGTATATATGTGTATATATATGTATATATGTATATATGTGTATATATATGTATATATGTATATATGTGTATATATATGTATATATGTATATATGTGTATATATGTATATATGTATATATGTATATATGTATATATGTATATATGTATATATGTATATATGTATATATGTATATATGTATATATGTATATATGTATATATGTATATATGTATATATGTATATATGTATATATGTATATATTTACATCCCACTATCATTGCTGCGTCCTTTCATGGCTAGGACATTGTGGCAACCACCGAAAGGAATACAGATAGGCTTCGATTTTATGAAGTATATCGACTATTTTTTCCCACTGATTATGAATTTCGGTTCAAATTTCAATAAAGTCAATTTACAACGATATACGTTTCCGTTCATTTGACGATATTATGAACTCCTCCATACTGAGTGAATCCGACGTCCAGAGTATATACTTCATGCATATCCCGTACTTTGTGACATCCGATTTGTATATTTTTATCCATACTACCGTTACAATGACGTCCAGCAACGTTGCCAATATTAAATACATTATTCTGATGTAGAAACGAAAGCGCAATCTTTCATAGTCATATGCACACCCATATGTTCGATTTTTTACAATCTCTGGTAATGATAATTAACAGATATAAATGTCTGATAATTATTTGATATAGTTTAGTTCAATGTTTGAAGATTTAAAGCAGGATATCATACTTTATTTTATTCATATTTTTTTTTATTATCATTAAACTAACGAAAATTGATCAACGCAATCTTCCTTTCCATACAAATTCCTAATCTATTAATAAATCTAACGATATTTTACAAAAAATATTTTGCAGTTTTTAATGTGTAATTTTTTTTCTAATTTTTGTAATATAATTTATTTTCTATAAGAAAGGATATTTAACATAATTTCCTGATCGTAACACCCGGCACCCGTTGTAAGAAATCAATGGTAAAATTTTCGTTTGGCTCTAGAAAATTCCCTATTATAATTTTTAGATCAAAAGTGTAATTTTATTATAATCCAAATTTATTGATGTGCTAGAAATCCTGTCATTAATCACACGTAACTTAAAAGTTCTATTTTCAAGCTGTTTACACAGTGCCATGAGAAATATACCAAATAATAAACTGTTGATCTGTGTTTATGTAATTTTTACTTTGATTTTATTATTATTAAAGATAATGGAAGCTTTTAATACAATGAAATGGTTTTTATTTGTGAAAATATTAATTTTAATTTAACTCAAGCCTTAAAGTGACATTTATTTAGGTCTATCTGCCTGTTTTATTTCATCATTTCTCATGACTATTTGTAAGCAACATAAAAAGAAACTTTTAATTTGCGACTATTTCGTAACAGGAATGTATTATATCAATTAATTGCCATTTTAAATTCTGAGAAACTTTATTATTTATTTTTATTCTAAAACTAAAATTTTACCATTGTATGTATTTCCTATAGATGGGGTATTAATCACTAAATTTCGATCATCAAATTGTTTCAATACAAATATCTGTTAATGCATTCCTATTAACAGTAAAACCAATCAAACATTAAAAAAATCTTCTTTGTTAATAATGTATATACTGTACTTATGTTGTATTTGGTCGGCCCTCGGGCATTCAATAAATCTATTATTATTAAATAAAAAATACATTTTAACATTAAATATTTGCCATCATTTAAAAGATATACTCATCAAAAAATCTCCGCTCCGCTCCGGTGTGGCTACCAACGATGCTTAATATACATATAACTTCTCATGGACGGCAAATACACCATTAACCGTGGTTGACCCACAACCCTTGCAAATCGTTCTCCGGAGCATTTTTCATTGAATTTGCGAGTTAAAGCTGTAAAATTACCAAAACTTACTATTTGTAAAGTAACTAAGTAATTTAATTGTTGCTATTATGTTGGCGACTTTTGCGACTGTAACAGAATAAAACATAGATCGTAAGTAGGCGTTGAGAATATTTTCTATAGTGACAAATCAGTAATTTTGGCGACACAATAATAATACTCATATTAGCACAAAAGTAGATAATTTTTTCACAAAGCTAATTTCGTGCTGTTATTCGAAATATCTTCAAAATTTGGATATCCTTTTAATATAATATATATACAAAAAATATATCATCACGACATATTACCTATTTCTGGGTGTGTCAATCAGCTTTGAACGCAGAAATCAGTAATGATGATGATATATGCGTATCATGCCGGCGTTTACCAGACGTCACCTCAAAGGCACTTACTGCTGGTGTGGAAAGTGAAATACAGGAGTCTCTTTTGTATCATTTAAAATTCGAAATAATTTTGAAGTCAAAGGCACATGGCCACTGGATACCATATATTAAAAGAAAAAAAAAGAATTTTGCAAAAGTACAATTTTTATATAATATAATTCCAAGAAAATGGAGGCTAATTTTACAAAAAAAAAATCAATTATTAATTCAGTTCATATTACATGTCTAGTGGTTACTAAAAATAATTATCTGTATTTTGCTCTGATTTAAATAAATATATTTAATAAGTTCGTTTTTCGCTTATTTTGTAACAGTGACGCATTAGTACAATTCACTTTGTTTTACTATACTGATTTTTTTTTATTTATACATTTATAAAGAAAATGAATACAAGTAAACCGGGGATCTTCTTTATATTTGCTATAGTAAAAAGGAATTTATCACCAAATACTTATTAGTTACCAAACGCAAGACCCGAGATTCACTTAATCCCACACATTTATTTTTGTCTCAGATTAATAATTAAACTATTTTCAAATTAACAGCAATCTATACACTCAATAAATAATTAAGCACCTATTTTGTCCCGCACGAAATAAGTTTTGTGCACAAATTATATACTTTTGTACCAATACGAGTATTATTATTGTGTCGCTAAAATTACTGATTTGACTCTAAATAAAATATTCCCAACGCCTAGTTACGATCTATGTTTTATTCTGTTACAGTTACAAATGTCTAAATCATAATAGCAACAATTAAATTGAAGTGTTGGTAACTTTACAGCTTTGACCCGCAAATTCAATGAAAAATCCTCCGTAGTTTTGAGTAATTAGAAAATATTTTTATACTTACCAGTACTCGTAATAACGATTTTAATTATGTATTAAGTATACATAAATATCACGTGAGACTTTTCCAACGTCCCCCCCCACACACACACACGCACACACACACACACACACACACACACACACACACATACAATCATCGTGAAAATGTTAAAATCGGATTGTAGGGACCTTAAAACGTGTTTATTCATTAAAATCTGGATATGCGATTTTTAGGATGAACCCAATACCTCTCTTAGCGAGAGGTAAAAAGCAAATGCTTAATAACTTTTTTTCACAAAATAATCTTATAAATTTTGTTTTAGGTACCTACACCTACATTTGTAAACAAAAACTATCTAATGGGTCTATATTCTGTTCACATCTGTAAGTCATACGGATTTGTAAATCTGTAAATAATGAACAAAATCGCAACGAAAGTTGACACTCTTATGTATAATTTTATATTAATCAACAAGAATTAGTTGTGTTTTTATCACGTTTTTACAGATTTAGAGATCTGTAAGACTTACAGGCACGTAAAGATATTTATTAATAAGTGTAAATAATTAAAATCGTTATTACGAGTACGTATAAAAATATTTTCTAATTACTCGGCAATTCACTTTGGCTAAACACTAGTAAGTAGAGGGGAAGTCGAAAGAAGTACCTAAATAAGAGTAATTAAATTATCTATATTTTTTAATAAATAGTTTATAGTTTATTAAGAGTTAATTTGTTTAAAACATTTTCTTCTATTTAAAAATTATTTAGATTCTCCCTTTTTCTACTCCATTTAAAATTTCAATCTTGATATTTTAGAACAAAAGTTTTAAAGATTTTATTTTTATATTTCACTGTAGCATACCGTCCTTATATTTATTCCATACATTTGATCATACATTTTGTTATTTGGCATTTATTTACAATTTGCACAATATTTTGTAATTATTAATTCAGCTTTATGTTTTTTAAATAATTACCTTCTTAAAATTGAGTACATTTCTATTTTAACATCATAGTTTATCGATTTTATCTTTACTAAGAGGATTACAAAATAAATGTTTGATTATTTAAATGTTACTTTTACTATTTTGGTTCTTTAATATGTACTTTATGAAACCCATTTGGATGTCATAAAGTACTTCTTAAAAGAACTCAAACCTAATTTCTGTTAGGTTGGTACGTAGTACCTACATTTCTAGACATTTGTCATTTGAAAGTAAATATTATTTAAATTGTAAACAATAACAATGAAACGTCATAGTTACGAATATCAATCACTGTTACTGTTACCAACAATCAAATAAAAATTAAAGTATTCCTAAAACTGAAATCACGTATATTTGTAAATATTTTTTTGACAAAAGGACCAAAATAGAAAAAATAGTATTAAATACACGTTTCATAAGACATTTCAGCGCACTTGTCCCGTTAGAAAACTTGCGGCAAGCCGTTCGTTTCTAACAAAGACGCGTGCGCTAAAATCATGTCTTATGAAACTTGTATCTTAATGTACTATTAATATATTATCAGGAGTGCACAATATAACTTTAAATATGATTAAAAGACTTGCGCGCTAATGTATTGCCCAGTGCCCACTGTTGCCAAGTATACGGAGTTCAGATTGTCGGTGGAATGAAACTTATGTATATACGGTGTATATACGCCGGACGACACTAACGCCGCAAGTGGAATTTTTTTGAACTACAAAAAATATACATTTTTCACTCCGCTATCATTGTGACGTCCATAACAAATTTTGCTAAACGATTCTAGGGCCCCCCCTAATGCCAGAAAAAAAATTACAAGGCATTTTAAAGTGACGTCCGTATACCGGACGTCATATGCACAAGGACGTCACTTTGAATGTAGAAAATTACATAGGGGACGCCACAATGGTAGTGGGATGTAAATATATATGTATATATGTATATATGTATATATGTATATATGTATATATGTATATATGTATATATGTATATATGTATATATGTATATATGTATATATGTATATATGTATATATGTATATATGTATATATGTATATATGTATATATGTATATATGTATATATGTATATATGTATATATGTATATATGTATATATGTATATATGTATATATGTATATATGTATATATGTATATATGTATATATGTATATATGTATATATGTATATATGTATATATGTATATATGTATATATGTATATATGTATATATGTATATATGTATATATGTATATATGTATATATGTATATATGTATATATGTATATATGTATATATGTATATATGTATATATGTATATATGTATATATGTATATATGTATATATGTATATATGTATATATGTATATATGTATATATGTATATATGTATATATGTATATATGTATATATGTATATATGTATATATGTATATATGTATATATGTATATATGTATATATGTATATATGTATATATGTATATATGTATATATGTATATATGTATATATGTATATATGTATATATGTATATATGTATATATGTATATATGTATATATGTATATATGTATATATGTATATATGTATATATGTATATATGTATATATGTATATATGTATATATGTATATATGTATATATGTATATATGTATATATGTATATATGTATATATGTATATATGTATATATGTATATATGTATATATGTATATATGTATATATGTATATATGTATATATGTATATATGTATATATGTATATATGTATATATGTATATATGTATATATGTATATATGTATATATGTATATATGTATATATGTATATATGTATATATGTATATATGTATATATGTATATATGTATATATGTATATATGTATATATGTATATATGTATATATGTATATATGTATATATGTATATATGTATATATGTATATATGTATATATGTATATATGTATATATGTATATATGTATATATGTATATATGTATATATGTATATATGTATATATGTATATATGTATATATGTATATATGTATATATGTATATATGTATATATGTATATATGTATATATGTATATATGTATATATGTATATATGTATATATGTATATATGTATATATGTATATATGTATATATGTATATATGTATATATGTATATATGTATATATGTATATATGTATATATGTATATATGTATATATGTATATATGTATATATGTATATATGTATATATGTATATATGTATATATGTATATATGTATATATGTATATATGTATATATGTATATATGTATATATGTATATATGTATATATGTATATATGTATATATGTATATATGTATATATGTATATATGTATATATGTATATATGTATATATGTATATATGTATATATGTATATATGTATATATGTATATATGTATATATGTATATATGTATATATGTATATATGTATATATGTATATATGTATATATGTATATATGTATATATGTATATATGTATATATGTATATATGTATATATGTATATATGTATATATGTATATATGTATATATGTATATATGTATATATGTATATATGTATATATGTATATATGTATATATGTATATATGTATATATGTATATATGTATATATGTATATATGTATATATGTATATATGTATATATGTATATATGTATATATGTATATATGTATATATGTATATATGTATATATGTATATATGTATATATGTATATATGTATATATGTATATATGTATATATGTATATATGTATATATGTATATATGTATATATGTATATATGTATATATGTATATATGTATATATGTATATATGTATATATGTATATATGTATATATGTATATATGTATATATGTATATATGTATATATGTATATATGTATATATGTATATATGTATATATGTATATATGTATATATGTATATATGTATATATGTATATATGTATATATGTATATATGTATATATGTATATATGTATATATGTATATATGTATATATGTATATATGTATATATGTATATATGTATATATGTATATATGTATATATGTATATATGTATATATGTATATATGTATATATGTATATATGTATATATGTATATATGTATATATGTATATATGTATATATGTATATATGTATATATGTATATATGTATATATGTATATATGTATATATGTATATATGTATATATGTATATATGTATATATGTATATATGTATATATGTATATATGTATATATGTATATATGTATATATGTATATATGTATATATGTATATATGTATATATGTATATATGTATATATGTATATATGTATATATGTATATATGTATGTATGTATATATGTATATATGTATGTATGTATATATGTATATATGTATGTATGTATATATGTATATATGTATGTATGTATGTATGTATGTATGTATGTATGTATGTATGTGTGTGTCTGTGTGTGACGAAAGTTTCGGATCGCATAACTTCAATACCACGATTCCAAAAATTATAATTTTGTCGTATTCCTCAAGTTTACATCCAGAAGAACAGGTGATTACATTTTGGTTATAATTGGTCAACCGGAAGTACCCTCATTTGAAGATTTTAACAGTTTTGCCTGTAGATACGCAGTTAAATATCATGTATTCACATTTAACGTTATTATAACTCAAAGAATATACTATTCTCTATATGATTTGAATGCGTTTTATTCTTCATATTCAATAGTTATAGAGTTAAAGAATTATAAAGATATTACATTTTATAAATCAGCCAGCTATACTAACCATGGAAACTGCTAATACATTCAGATAATTCAAATTGACAGATGTCAGTATCAATGAAAAGTAAATGAATGTGGCAGAGACACGGAAAGATATGGTAAGGAATGAAAGAATAAGGGAAATAACTCAAGTGTTAGAAGCTTTTAGAAAGATACAAGAGAGGCGATTACATTGGTTTGAACATGTCATGAGGAGAAATGAAGAATATATTGGAAGAAGAATGAATAGCTTCGTAATAGAAGGTTGACGAAACAGAGGAAGACCAAAGATAAGTTGGAAGGACTGTATTGCGAAAGACTTGAGAGAAAAGGAACTGAATGAGAACAACACGAAAAACAGGAATTAGTGGAAAAAGAAAATAAAAATAGCGTCCCCTAATGAATAGGAAAAGCTAAAGGAGAAGAAGATGTTAGTGTCAAATCCAATTTGCATAGTTTGTTTATAAAATTATTTTACTGGAAATTTAGAATCTTTTGCATGAAAATTTATGTATGGAATTTATACATAATACACAGGACTGACGGAAGGTATTGTGCTGGCCACATCAGCTTTTTTTTATTATCAGTTTGTCAGTTGTGTAGTATTCTTTACGCAACTGAATTACGTAAAGATTTTTGTAAAACTCATTTCGGGTCAATTACGTAAAAAGTGACATTTCATAACATCATAAGATTAGGTAAAATTAAACATTTTAAAACGGAATTAGATAAAATTTAAAACGTAACTTGTTACTAAAATAATTTTTACGAGAAACAGTTTTACCAAATTGTTTGGCATCCTGGAAAGTACATGTCGCTGTATGCAACTCATATTTACAATATTTGGACTATGATTGTTTTTGCCAAGATAGACGTCAAGTCGTTTATTATAAGTTTTATTTTGTCATTTGTATCGTGAAAAATAATGAAAAGAGTTAATCTGTCTGATATGTGAAAGTGTTATTTTCATGTCTAATGTTGTGTTAAAGTTAAATGCAATATTAATTTTTTCAGTATAATTAACACTGACAGTGTATATTTCTGATTTAAAAACACTCATTCACATAATTAATAAGTGATGACATTGGTTTTTCTTGCATTTAAACCGCAGATATGATAAAACGCACATGAACCAACAAACAATTTTGATTATTTCAATACCGCCAAAAAAAAAATCCGATTTTTTATCGGAGGCGTCTGCACTGGAATAAATAAAGAATGGTATTGGATGATTTTACAAGTGTTGATTATATTCAAATATTTAAACTATGAAGAAAATCATATGAGATCAGATAATCAATAAAAACGATCACGCGCAGTAATTCTAATGAGATATGTGATTAAATTTTGATTTTAATATTTATGAATATTATTACCCATATTTTTTTAAATCGATAAATTATTTGTAGTTTCCGAAAGAGTAAATTATTTAAAATTTGGTGAGGCGAAATAATGCCGTTACCATGGCCCAAGCACAGTAAATTAAGACAGACAATATGTCATAGCGATTGATATATAGAAATTTAAATTCAGGCTATCCTTCTGCAAAACATTTACAAATAACTATATTATTACGAAATAATGTTTCATATTTATTATTATAATGAGAAGCTATAGTGGCTAATTTTTATATTTTATAAGCCATACATTGAAATTCCATTATGGTCACATACCCCATTGGAGTAGGCACTGTAAATAAAATAATATAAATACCTTTGGCGTGCAATTCTATTGTCATATTTTGTATGATATTATTTTTTTCAAATATACACATATACGACGGATTTTGGGCATCGATTGCCCCTGCTGGTAAAATATATCCATTTTGGGAATTGAATTTAGTCATACTTTCAGGTACCTGATTGGTATAAATAATTTATAATTATTAATAAAATTTTATAATATGTACCTACCTACCTCATAAAAAATATTATTAAATTTTTGCATTAAAGTTACTTTTATGTCTGGTGACGTAGGCATACATGGGATATTTGTATCCAAAAATAAATCATATATCATTTTTCTGTCATTATATAGCATTAATCTTGTATCATCTATAAAATAATATTATGAAACAGTTGTACAAACAGTTACACTTGAAACGTGTAAGTAATAGTTAAATTGTTAAATATACTGTTTTTAGGGTTGCCACCTTTTAAAAATTGGAATGGAGGACATAAAAAATCACAAAAAATTATGAACAAAAAGTTACAATAAACAATTATTACATAATCTACCTATCGATTAATTAAGTACTCATTTCTCGAATGAAATTTAGAAATAAAATAAATATATAATTCAGAGCTTAACGGCTTAATTGAATCTTTCATCGTAGCATCCAACCCAGCGTCTAGCGCAGAACATAGCACTTGCTAAAAGCAGGAATTCAAGCGATACCGATATTGTCTTTTAGCTTTTAGCCGATATATCATGATCGGCAATATTTATTTGTCGATACATGATTCACAGCATTTCGGTTCATTCAGCCGACCTTCCTGCATCTGACACCTGTTTCCCACAAAAAAAGGAGAGAGATATCTGAAAGCTCCAAATATTGCAAGAGAAGCAGAACTTTGACTTTCTGGCACTATGAAGTTCTTTATCCGAATTTGAAAAAAGTAGCGGCAGGTCTCATTTAGACAATTTTTCGAAATCGCTTGTCTCCGCACTATTTGAGGATAATATATTTTTTAAATAAAAATCTTTGAAATGTTAATTTTATTTACTAACTTTCCGAAAATTTGTATTTAGTTAAAAGTAATTTCGATTTCAGAAGTAAATATGTATAATTGACCTTTGTCCTCTTTTTTATCTTCTTCTAAAATTTATTTGTTCGTATCGATATTAGTATCGCCGATATTTTTCAACAAATATCTATATCGGTATCGTATAGATAGAATCGAGTATCGTTCCATCCCTATTATAACATACTAAACTAATTATTCGAAATTATTATATTACTAATACTAGTAGATGGCGTATTCTGTAAGGAAACTGTTAATTTTAAACAGTATGTTAAAAATAAACTTGCTGTTAAAATGCATTTTCTATTCTGTAACTACCAATGCTGTTAAAAAATTAACACAAGTGTTAAAATTAGGTGTTAAAACTTTATATTTTAACGTCATTCGAATCGATGCCTTTAAAATTTTAACATCTCTTTATACAAAAATTGACAACAGCATTTGAATATGTTGCACTTGCAATTAATGAAAATTTAATAGAACACGAAAGAAAATGACCGTGAATGACGATTAAAATATCTAGGTGATAGTACAATATACAACTGTTTTGCGAAATATTTTGTTTAATAACAGTCACCTCTCGGATCACCTGTTCCATCGTATGTCTTTTTGTATCACAGCTTGATGCCAGGAGGAATATTTAATTAACATGTTTCGAGCAAGATTCACACCGAAACCTTTGTATGGTATTCTGAGAGTACGATACAGATGTCTTGTAAAATATAGTTAAAATTGTTTATTCCTGTGTTATTTGTCAAACATTAACATTTTAGATCGCAAATACAGAAGTTCAAGAAGAAGAAAATTACATACATAATGATAATTTAATAGTTTACAATGTCAATACAATTCATTTTTAATATGGAACCTAAAAAAGATATATGGTTACGCATCAGATTTTTATTTATTTTCTGAAGAATTATTTCCATTAGTTTTTCTAAAATTTCGAAATGACAGATACGTTTTCAAAAATTTCAAAGTGGCAAATAAACTGACAGTTGTTTACTTTTTTATTATGTTTATTTATTTGTGTTATGGCTACTAACTACATAACTTAAGCAAAGACGTGCCTTTTTTCTGTCTTGTTGATCACTTCTGGTTTAACAGACATGTTAAAATTTATGATTTTAACAGTAGCGTCAAATTTTTGCGTACAGAATAGCAAAAAATGAATTTATTATTAACAGTTATGTTAAAATGTATTTTTTTAAAGGCATGTTAAAATTAACATTTTTTTACAGAATATGCCCCTTTAGATAATTATTGTAAAACATCATTAAATATAAAATTTTATGTTAGGGAGGACATTTTCATCGCAAAAGAGGATGGAGGAAAATACTGGGTAAAGGAGGATTGTCCTCCCCAAAGAAGGACGTGTGGCAACCCTCTGTTCTAATGCTGCGTGCTTAGCGGAGCGACAAAGGATTGCAGTCTAGTCCCAACTTCAGTTATGATGTTTCATTAGTGACGACAGAAAAGGTTTTTATATACGTCGTATTTTGATTGTAAATTTCGTCTTGCATTGTAATAAATCAAAATTTACAAGAATAGTGTAGGATTTTTGTCAGGAATGCGGCAAATAAACCAACCAAAAATATTAGATATATCTTTACTAGGTGCTCATTAAATGCCGCCCGCTTTATACCTGGAACGAAACTTCTGTAACAATAGAAAGACCACAATTAACGTTTCGATCTCTTTTCAAGATTAAGAATAGTTACCAGTTGGTTTTTCAGCCGAGCGAAGCGATGTTCTATATTGTATTTCACTCAAAGATGCCTAGATTTCTCAAAAACTGAAATTTTCTAAAATAATAACTTCGCGAAAACATAAACAAACCCACGTGAACTAGCCAGAAGTGTGTAGTGTAATGCCTCAATATACATTCAAAAAGTCAGGTCTCACCATTCTTATTAGGCATGCGCATAAGTCACTTTTGACGTCACGAAAGTTCGATGATAAATAATTAGTTTTAAATAAATGGGAATATAATTTTAACTTTCAATTACATTTTAAGTTATAATTATTCATATATTTACGATTAAAAAATATTTCATGTAATTTAAATCACGCGAAACTTCCCCATTCAGTCAGAGACTGGTAATAGTATATTACGTAATGAGAGATGTAAGAAGCAGATTACGTACGAGTAAAATGATTGACACACGAGACGCGTAGCGTCGAGTTTGTAATTTTACGAGTGAGTAATTGCTTTACATCTCGAATTATGTACTATACTTTTTCTACGACCACTCATTAATATTTCTAAATTGAAGCAAAATTCAGATACATAGTTATAAATTAATTATTTTTTTATTGCATTACTTACAAATTACAAATAATATTATCAACTAATTTTGTTTATAATAATAATTATTACCTCAGTATATGTATTTGTAATCACACAAAAAAGCAGCAGTTCGAAACGTCAAAAAGTTTGGTGGATTTTATTTACAAAAATAAAATTGCGCAACGATGTTACCATGGTTACTGCTAAGCGTAGGGTTAACGATGAAAAATAGTTCCCTACTGCAAATTTGATTGAAATGAAATATGTATTGTTGACATAATATAATATTAATATAATTACCCAAAAAAATATGTATTTATATGTATATGTCAGATAAATTTCATTCTATTATATTTAAATCTTAAATTTTATTTATCAAATTTTAATTATTTCTTACAGTTTGACAATCAGTCCTGCCAACTTAAATTTGCTGTTCATTACGTAATACTATTCATAAGCACGGACTTACATTGTTAGTAGTCTGTTCAGTAATGACCCTCTTACAGTAGTGGTAGTAGAAAAAAGATATTTACCTCTATAGTTACATATATTATTTATTTTTTATTTTTGATTGATACATTGAAACAAAGGATCTTATTATTCCTTAGAAAATTTAAGATGGAAAACGCTGTCATCTGCCACATTTGACAAGTCAACTATTTATAAAATGACGACAATTTGAAAGAACTTAAACTCAAAACCGTAAGTTATGAAAATGAGGATATATTTCACACAAGTTTAAAATATCTAATTATTGGTATTTAAGAAAAAAGTGATGTAAGACGTAAGGGAACTACTTAGGGATGTAAGGGAGCTGCTTACGTCCTGTCGTTGATAAAAACCGATACCTTGGTGGAAACATGAACATACGTTTCTACAAACGTCCTAATAGCCTACTTACGATATCGGGAGTGAGGAAAATCGAAGATTTGCTCTTTCTTCAGTTTTCAAATTAACAGATAAATACCAACTAATAATTTCAGCCGCATACCAAAATTCGGAAATCGCCCACGTTGAGAAACCCTGGGTTAGATTATTATTTTTTATATTTAGAGATATACCATTTCTGTTGTCACAAATGAGACTTAGTAGCTAAAGTCGGGATCAGAATGTGATCCATTTGTCGCGTTTTTTTTTTTAATATTTACCGTCAATATAGACATATATTTTTCTAGATCTTATGGGACTGTCCTTATTTGCAGTAATACCATGGCAAGTATAATGTCCTATATTAAATCCAGATATATTATCGATAGTTAATATTGCCCCATAAACAAACTGTGGATGAATCGATTCTTGTTGAGGTATATCTATCATATCAATTTTAGACTAAAATAGATAATAATATTTATATATATATATATATATATATATATATATATATTAATATATAAGAACAGAAATCCTTACTTTTCTGGATTCGAAAGGTAAAGACCAATTAACAAGTTCGGCACCAATACAACCCAGTGTAAGAGTGTGTTTAGATTGAAATATAATCGAATCCAATTGAGGATATATTATTGGTAAATAATTGTCACTTCGAACTCCTGGAACATTGAAATTTATTATTTTTTTTCAAGATCTACGTGCCCTTAAGTTTTCCACATGTTCTTAAGTACTTATTCCACTATTTAAAGGGCATATATATATATATATATATATATATATATATATATATATATATATATATACACTCCACGCCAGCTATGGGTGCCCGTGAGGTGACGCTTGGTAAGCGCCCGCACGGTACAAATATTCCATCATTACCGATATCTGCGTACAAAGCAGATTGGCACACCCAGCAATTGGTAATATGCCGTGATGAAATATTTATTTATTTATATATATTCAACCGGGTGGTGAACAATAGGGATTTAATATGCAATATTAATTTTATGCAATTTCCTAATCTCTTGTTTATTTTACGGTAAAAACTGTACGTCCAAAGTTGTACAGAATTAAAAGGTAATACCAATTAACGGAATTTTTTAAATTTCATTTAAAATTTAAGAATAAACCAAATACATGGCCGTGTGCCTGACTGTCTGGTCGCGAATTTGGGGACCCGGGTTTAATCCCGACCGACGCCAAAAATTAATTCGAATTTTAATGGCACTAAATTGACTCCTGTGGTGCACTCTCCACGCCAGCATTGAGTGCCGATATCTGTGTATAAAGCAGATTGGTACACCCAGCAATGGATAATATGCCGTGATGATATTTTTTTTATATTTTATAAAAAATGTAGAAAACAGTTTTTTCTTACCAGTTATGAAGAAATTAGTAAGCACAACACCTAATAAAGAAATTTGGTCCATTGCACCTACTGTAAACTTATTCAAATGAATATATTCAATTGAGTAAGTTTATACATATACAAGTACATATACTCGTATGTACTAGGATATGCAAGCCAAAATAACATATTAATCAAGCGATAAAATTACATCCTTGCATGTGGTTTCATAAAGAATATAGGTACGTAAACAAGAAAACGGAAATGGGGACTACTATCATGATTGGTTTTCTATATATGTTATTTTCGTGATATACTGAGATCCGGGAAAGTGCGAATTTTTATTCGTAAAAAAGAGTCACGTAACTTGCATTGTACTTATCGTATTTCTTTGTCAGTGACATCTTCATGATCTAGTTTTTCATTTATATCTCTGCTTCTTATTCCATCTAGTATCGTAACACCTTACTTGTGCGAAGATAAAACATAAAATCTGTTGTGGCCAGCACAATACCTCTCGCCACTTCCTTTTTTTTAGTTACTTAAGTATAGGGCGCGAACAGTCATGTTACATTGTTGGCCTTGACAAGCAGATGTGGGGGTCCGTTCAAAATTTTCTAAATTCACGTAGTTAATTTGTCACCAGGAGTGTGAAATTTACTTGTCGAGGAAAATAAATGGAATTGGAAAATATCGAAATTTAGAATGAGAAATTATGATATTTGATATGGATATACATAATTACTAGCTATCATTCTGACATGGGCCCCCATATCTGCTTGTCAAGTCCAAAAAACTCACATGACTGCTCACGCCCTAATGTATTTAACATTTCTTGTATACCTACACTCTACACCAAAAATTCTACTTATATGTATTCCTTATATTTAGATTTTTTAAATTTAAATTCATTCTATGAAGAAATTTTGTCCTACTCTTCTAATTTTTCGAGATGTTCCCAATTCATTGTCGGGAGTAACAGTATTTCTGAAGGGTATGTGTAATATACCTATAATATTAAATACTTAATTATTAATACAATAAGAAATAATATAATGTATGTACTTCCCAGAAAAAGTCTTCAGTAATGTCTCCGGATTTCTGACACAGACATTTATCTGTCAGTTACAAAAAATCTAAATTTTCAACTATTTTCCATGGCATTCTTTTGGCTGTAAAATTTATTACAACAGATTATTTTATATATTATATTTCTTTTATCTCTAAATCTATAGAATATATAATAAAATATTTAAATGTAGGTATCAGATAGAGAATTAATTTTCTTTTATATTACAAAAAAAAAATCAATAAATAATATTTAGAAGATTTTTTTCAAGAATCTGCTACTTCCGGTGGTCCAATTGTTACCAAAACCTTTTCAGCTCTTCCCATGAATGTCCGATTGGGAAATACGTAGTTAAACAAATATTAAGTCTTATAGTTTTTGAGTAATCGTCCTTCCAACATCCCACACACATACACACATACATACACAAACACACACACACACAGACATCATCGTAAAAATGTTATAATCGGATTGTGGGGGACCTTAAAACGTGTTTATTCTTAAAATCTGAATATGCGATTTTTAGCATAAATGCAATACCTCTCTTAGCGAGAGGTAATAAATATATCATTTATATCATCATTGCTGATTGTTTCTATCGGTTATCATTGTGAAGACTTATATGGATTAAAGTAATTGTCATTAGATAAGATAATTATATTTAAGTAGTACCTGTTTCATTTCATACGTATTAACAAATTATATTTAGTAATTCATGATTCATTGATCAGTTGATACTTTATAAAATATATCGATAATGCTGACAAGGTTTTGTTGCTACTTCCATTTAAGAACTAGTGCTATTGTTATAGCATGGATACAAGTGGTATGTATATACACACATACCTATATTTCTTTTAAAAGTACATAAAAATGTTAATATTTCTAGATGGGCTGTGGCTTTGTAATAGCTGGATTAGTGTCTCCACTAGATATTGTAGAAAGAACTAATAGTTTATATTATGATAACTTTATTTACGCATATCAACCAATAGCTGTGATGTTCATTATGGAATCATTATTGAAAATTGTTACCTGTTTCTTTTTAATTTGGGGAATAGCAACGGTATGTGTATTTTTAAAGATGCAATGGGCTATTTTATCATTGCCAAGAAATAGTGCTAATTATAAGGTAGCATATTTTAAATTAACAATTTTAGAAAAAAAGAAAATTACGAAATATTGCTTTGTTATAGTAAAAACGCATAATTATTGTAAACGTAAATTAAGATGAATTGGGTGAACTAGACCTCTTATTTGCTGTTTTTGTTTGAATTCAAATGTAGCAAGAACAATAGCGCCGTCCTAACAAATATTCGTTTTATTTTTTTTTTCGTTATTCCTTAGTTAATTACTAATTAATTTGAGAAGGGGAAGAAGATTTAATAAAAATAAATCAAACGTTTGCCTAAAGCAGATACCCCTACAATAAACTTATTTTTTATACTTTGCAATCACAATCGGCTCATTATTATACTGATAACAGTTTAACAATAAAAGTAATAATTAAACTAGTTTTGGTAACTATTTATTTTGTTAGATTGGTACTCCATGTTAAATGTCATAATGTACCCAACTTCACACTGATATAACCTCAAATATTCATACAATTTGAAATTATTTCCACCGTCAGAAAATTATTTTTCTTGAGCAATGTCTCTTATATCTGGAGGTGTACAACTCAACTCTTGTTCCTCCGCCATTTTTATACAAATTAATTTAAAATGCAGTTTGTTTAAAACAGTTAAAATTCCAAAACGTCAAACTACAGATAACTTTATCCGACATGGTTACCAAATTTAAAATAAATCCCTAGAATTTAGTTTGACATTTTTCGTAAACATTTCAAAAATTCTATAAAATAAATGACGCAAAGTATAAAAAATCGTGTATTATACTCGTTTCATACGACGTATTGTTCCACTCGTTTCTTTGGAACAACTCGTGAAACAATTCATCGTCTTATGAAACTCGTATAATAATATACTATTATAGACACAGCCAACTCGGGCCCGTGGCGTCACATAATTTGAGACATTCGAATTTTAACATCTTGTTTTTATCAATACTGCTAGATTTTAATATATTATTAGAAAAATATATATTTTAGCGTCAACATCTATTCATGCAACCTTGGATCTTCTTTCAATGTGCTGAAAACGTCAGTTTAAGTCTGCTTTTATTGGTCATTATTATAAGCGGGGGTTTTATGCCAGTAATATACATTGGTTTAGTTCCAGCTATAATTGCAGCAGGTATATTTTTATCAGAAAATTTTATCAGTTTCACTTTAAAATATAGATAAGCTTTATCTTTATATTCATTTTAGCGTTGGGCTGGTATATATGGTTTTGCGTGCGAGAGGTTTATAAAGAAGACTACATACGATCAGCAATATATTGGCAAGATAGAGACACAATACCTCAAGATGTGAATAGATTGTCTTATAATGAACGAAATCGCCCAAAATTAATGAGGAGTCCTAGTAATGCTGTGACATCCTATCATAATAATAATTACGGACATAGACAATATTAAAACTCTTCTACTTCATTATTATTATTACATTGTCTGTAGCATTGTAGTCAATCTATGTTTGGCGTGTGACTGTCACTCTGATTTCGGGTAATTTGAATGTTAGTGTTCTGTAAACTGACGTTTAAAAAGTTAGGTTGTTTTTACCATTCGTCACCTTTAGACAGGAAGGTATTGTCTTTGGTCAAAAAATTCGGTGGTGAGTTTTCAATGAATAAGCACGTTTTAGGATCCTTACAATACGATTTTATTATTTTTGCGATGTGTGTGTGTGTGTGTGTGTGTGTGTGTGTATGTGTGTGTGTGTGTGTGCGTGTGTGTCTATAATTCCGGCCGCGATATCTTCAATACTAGAATTCCAAAAATTATAATTTTTACGTATTTCTCTTCCTTACATCCATATGCATACTTGATTAGACTTTGGTCATAACTGGTCAATCGGAAGTACCCTTATTTCAAGGTTTTAACAGTTTTTCTTGAAAATTTAATATCATTATAAATATTAAAGAATATAATATTCTTCATATTCAATGAATATAGAGTTAAAAAATTTATAAAGGAAATTAAATTTCATAAATCAGCCAGCTGTGCTAACCATGGAAACAGCTACTATATTAAGAAAAAATTTAATTGAAAAATGTCAGTGCAAGTGTATGTTTGTGTTATAATTTTACTGGAGAATCCTTTGCTAGAAACTTTCTGTATGGAATTTGTACAAAATACATAGAACTAACGGAAGGTAATGTAATGGAAATATAGAATCTTTTGCAAAAAAAAAAAAATTGTGTGGAATTTGCACAAAATACATAAAACTGACGGAAGGTAATGTGCTGGCCAAATTAGGTTTTTTTATATTCGCTTGAAGTTTTGTTGTGTTTTATTTTTGTTTTGATACATTTTTTTTCTTTTATTGTGTTTTGTTTATTGTTCTTTTAATTTTTACTGCTGCTTTGAACTTATTTAATATTTATTTTGTTGGTGTTGTATTACAGTGTTTGTTTTGTTAGATTGACTTTTTAAGTAAACCATGCCCTGTATAGTAGGAGTATGTTTGTTCTTGCGTAACATAACCTAAACGACGTAGGTTAAAAAATACGAATTTATACAATTAATAGACATTTACACTTTGTACCTCGTGTGTCTGCCGCAAATGGTATGCGGAAAAGTGACTACCTCTCTTTCTTGGATGCTACACATTTCACAACACGACAAACTCCTACTACACGCGTCATGGTTTACTTAAAAAGTTAATCTAACAAAACACAAATACTATATAACACAAACACAATAAATATTATAGTTCAAAGCAGCAGTAAAAATTAAAAGAACAATAAAAAAACACACTAAAAAGTCAAAAAGTGGCGCAAAACAAAAAAAAACACAACAAACCTTCAAGAGACATAAAAAACAACCTACTTTATAAACGTCAGTTTGATGGTTACACTCACAGAACACTAACATTCAAATGGCAAACGCGATGTGACAGTTAAACCCCAAATATGGATTGGCTACAGATTCAGAATCACGTGTGAGCTCGTGACCCATAGATAAGTAAACATATTTGTATGCAGCTTAATATTTTAAAGACATCTGATCAAGGAATAAAGTGAAATGACACAATTAAATATATTTGTTTTGTTTTATTCATAATTGTAATAAAACTTATATGCAATTTAATACAGCAAGAATATAATGTATAACATATGTATATAACATGAAGACAAATTTGAACGTTAGAAGCTTAAGCCACGTTTGAACATCAACATCACAGCACCGAAGGCAGCATCAATACATTATTAATAAGTACATATACGTTGTTTCTCCAATATTACAACCATTATTGAAATTGGTATATAGTTAAGCTTTGTCGTTGGCACATTTGAAAAAAATTGTCACGTAATTTTTCAACCATTTGGACATTTCTGGAAATATTTCTTGGCGCTTACGCGCAGAACATTGTTATACAGTTCCGTAATTATTTGCACTATCAGAGAGTAATTTACAGATATACATACATCCAAAATGTTCACATTGTTGAATTATCGTCAACTCTGTATGTATATAAAAATTGAAATATATCATCACAGGTAACATTTTTGCGGCTATAAATGTAATTTTATAACAATTGTATTGTAAGACATTTTTTTGAGAAAAATATCTGTATTATGTATATTGCTAAAATATACTTTGCTTGAACTCCTTAACAATATTTAATTCGGTATATATTTCAATATTTAACATGTTGTATATTTGGCCATTAAAATTTATAGCTATAAACTATTACTATACTCGCTTTTTAAACTAAGAATAGTATTTACATCAGAAACACCAGAGCTGTTTTTCGCGATGCGCAAATGTTTAAACCTGGTTAGTAAATGATGTTATAAAAGTATAAATCGAAAAAATGCTGTTTCAAACCGGTCGTTCCGGGTCGCTTAAAGGTTATTTCGAAGTGTCAATTTGACAAATAAATCAACTGTTATTTTAAAATTTCCTTAAATTCATTTATTCTTAATTAAAAATAAATGTTTTCACTCAACACAGGTTATGTATGTAAACTTTTTCAACTGATTAACTGTTAAATTAACCCCACTCTGGCTCCCCACTTTCACGAACCAGGTTTAAACCGACCACGACGAGCGGTTTAAAAACACATGAAAATGAATTGGTTAAAACTACCTCGAAATAGATCCCATACCAGTGCATCGCGAAAAAACAGTTCAGAAAATAGTTATTTGTGAAAAAGTGTAAATATTATACTTTATCGCTTATTTATTCGAAAACACTTATCTTAGTTTAGAAACAAAGTATACCTATTGAATATTACGAATACAAAATGAGAATAATATTTAAATATATTTTTATATTTTGTTCTCTTCTTATTATTGTCTTTATTTTTAAAATATTAAAATCATTGTATGAGTAGCTATCGGATAGTTACGAAACTGCCGGATAGCTTTCGGTATTTATTTCTATATACATAGGGTGTTAATTAAAAAGCGGGACATAGAATTTTAACATGGGAAATCAGTTTTTCCTTGTGCAAAAGTTCCCAACAACTGATTTCCCATGTTCAACGTCAATTGCCCACTTTTTAAGTAACACCTTGTATACTATTTGTTGAGATTATTATAATCTGACAATTACTATATTACAGGGCATCAAATCCGAACCAAAACCGGAACCAAACTTAACATTTTAGTGCACCCAAACCCAGAACCGAACCTCAGATATATTTAAAATTATTAATTTAATATTAAAATTTGGGTTCAGGGTTCAGTTCCGGTTCAGGTTCATTTTCTGTTTGAAACGTATGCGTAATCGAAATACAACCGATTACCGACGCCTTCACGTCTTCGGTATCCGCGTTGCGGCCCGTGTTGATTGTGTTCGTGTTCACATTTTAAATAAAGACTTTTTATTCAAAAAACATTAATTCAATTTTCATTAGATCGAACCGAACCTGAACCCAATACATGAACTCCGAACAAAACCGTAATTTTTGTTAATGCCGAAACTAGAACCGCACACGAACCCATCTTTTAAAAAACAAATTAACCTGATCCTGAACCGAACCCAGTTTTTGGAGAGTTTGATGCCCGGTTACAACCGCAAACAATGTATCAGTCATAGTAAATCTTTAATATATAATAAACTTTGTAAATATATTTAACATTAACTTTAAGTTGTTGCTTTAACGCTATTATTATTAAATAATATTTGGAGCTTTGATGTATATTAAGGCACCCTTAAAAGTCATGCAAGTATTGCATTTAATTGAACGTTTGGCATTTTAAAATTCATTAAGCCGCTATTATTATATATATATTTTAAAATTGCGCGATTGTGTAAACTTTTGTATTGGACGGATTTTAAAATTTAAACCAGTTCCTGTAATTGAGAGTCTTCTTGGTCCTCATCTTTTCCATGGCCCATGTGGATATAAAGGCTTAGGACACAGAACCATGAATACCAGAATATTACTACAACAACAAATTATCTTATTAATAAAATGTATTTTAGTTTAGAAAGCCTAATCTCAGAAGTGCTAAACTGGTATCAGGCTTTCTAAATTGTACGTCGCTGGTGGTGGGGATAACTTTAGCAATTGCGTGATCGTAATGTCATTAAATATAAAAACTAACCACTATAGCTTCTCATTGTAATAATAAAACCAAATATTACTTTGTAATAACATTGTTATTAGCAATTTAACGTTTTGGAGAAGGGATATGTGACGTCATCATGGTAGTATCATGGAAGAAGACAGATAGACTGGAAGGGAAAGAGGTAGTTATAGATCAGTTTCGTGACTATTTCGTGGTATGTATAGCGACATATACAGGCTGGTGACCGCGACCCCAGAACATAGGACTTTAACATGTAAAATCGTAATGTACTGCTTCCCTAATTATTTTAGATAAAAAAAGCTTCAAATAAAAGTTGTAGGGCATAAAATTCATCTGAATCATTAAGCAAAATTAATTTTGTATGCCTTGTAACGTCAAAAATTAGGTATGAAAATGTCGAAAATGGAACTGAAACAAATGTTACGATTTATCTGTCAAACTAGGTTAAGTTAATTTCATTATTATTTGTAAAATCTCTTCAAGTGAACAAATATCAATATAAATTAACAGATAATTATTAATTGAAACAGAACTTAGAAATAATATCTAATAAAAATAAATTACCCTAACGTGACAGATAAATTGTTAGACATTTGTTATTTATTTTGTCTCAATTCCATGGCTATTGCTATTTTTGAGGTGATTTTCGACATTTTCATACCTAATTTCTGCCATTACAAGGCATACAAAATTAATGTTGCTTATTGAATCATATGCAAAATTTAATGCTCTACAACTTTTATTTGAAACATATTTACCTAAAATATTTAGGGAAGCAGGATATTAAGAAAGTATGATTTTAGATGTTAAAGTCCTATGTTCCGGGGTCGCGGTCACCACCCTGTATAACTATAATAATAATAATAATAATAGTAATAATAATAATAGTAATAATAATAATAATAATAATAATAATAATAATAATAATAATAATAATAATAATAATAATAATAATAATAATAATAATAATAATAATAATAATAATAATAATAATAATAATAATAATAATAATAATAATAATAATAATAATAATAATAATAATAATAATAATAATAATAATAATAATAACTTTATTGACCAGAGTCAACGGCGGGGTTCAGTCAAAGGCTGTTCTTCCACCCAACCAGTACATATTAATTACAATAAAATAAAAAAAAAGTCAACATAAGTACATAGCATGAAAGTATAGCACAATATGCCAAAAGAGCAGATAAATAGGATTAGTTTGCTTACACTATAATAACTTATTGAAAAAAGATTAATTAATTTAAACAGAACAAATTTTTAACATGAGCTTTGAAAGAGTGTAAAGACAGAGATTTTAATTCATCAGGAAGATTGTTATACAATTTGGGTGCAAGGTAAGAAAATGCATTTTTATATGAAGGTACGATATACGAATTCTTATCACGTAATTGATAATGCTGTTCTTTTGATTTAAGTTTTTCATGTAGATAAGAAGGGCAACCTGTTAGTATGATCTTATGATTGACAAAGATAGAATATCTGCACATGTCAATGTAATGTAGATTAGATGAAATGCGAAATGAAGAAATATGGTCATATTTACGCACATTATAAACGAATCGTAGGCATGAGTTTTGAAATAGCGTTATTTTATTTTTGTCGCGTTGTGTCAAGTGTGGAACATATACACATCTCTATCCTTCCCAGTCTAACTGTCTTCTTCCACGTCTCATATCTCTCCCCCGATTTTTTAATAATTATTTTCTCATAAACTAGGAAGAATTACTCGATTTAAAAAATATGGGTATTTTATTTTTTTGTCTAGTAATATCATAATGTAAAAATCAAAATTTGGTCACGTACCCCATTGTGATTCTAGGAAGCCATTATGCGGCGCAACAAATATGCTAGAAAACTTAGCAACAATGATAATACTTACACATTGTTATAATAGCAAATATGACGGCGAATAGTATGTCATCATCAGTAGGAATAACCCTTGTTGTTAAATCGTAAATAAGTATGACACTGAACGTCATATACTCTATTGTTTTTGATAATAACCAAGGTATTAAATACATCCGACTTTTCTGCAAAATTAACGAAAGGATAACAAACAAATACAAATGTATTTGTTTTAACCGTTACCTTATTTATACCAGATATTATTGACACGCTTATAACAAAAGACAATACATTGTAGTATATCATACTGCAACTTATTTTGAAGTCTTTAGCTTTGCATCCTGGATTTGTAATATCGTAGTATTTACAGGATAAATATACTGTTAACATCTGGAAAATATATTTTTATTTTTTGTATATTCGCTAATTTGTATCCTTTTTTTACAAAGATGCCAAATATTTAATTTATATTCTTACCCATTCAAGGGCTCCGATAACACTACACCCTTTTTCCAAACTAATACAGCAACAGCACGACCGACAAAATATCCTATATAGCATTTTGGTTCTCTGAAACATATTAATAAAACACGTAACGTACTAGAAACTTCTCGGTGGAAAAATTATGGTTACTTACGGTTTTGGGGAGTGTTATGAGGCAAACATACGTTATGGTAGGAACCACAAAGTGTCAAGAGAAGGCACACGATGTTTTCGACTAGTGAAATGTTTACAGATAAAGATGCGCAAACGC
Organism: Harpalus rufipes; assembly: GCA_951394225.1. Taxonomy (NCBI): domain Eukaryota; kingdom Metazoa; phylum Arthropoda; class Insecta; order Coleoptera; family Carabidae; genus Harpalus; species Harpalus rufipes. Next base: position 18,812,898 of record OX596284.1, on the reverse strand, counting down.
AGATAACAAATTGATCAATGAAAGTTTCAGTTACAGGATGAAAGCGTGTTGCTGAAATCTACTGGACTACAGAAAGAATATACCGCAGTATTTGAAACTCTAATTCAACGAAGAAATAAAAAAAATGTTTTTTTTTAATATAAAGTGTAAACAGTAGATTTCAGTCACGCGTTTATAACCCATATGGGTAAGATGCAACGAGCATTGAATATTTCAAATCTATATAAAATTGTTTCTATTTTTAAAGCCGGAAAACAGTGAAATATAATTTGCTCTATTTTATCACATTAAAAAAAAAATTAAGGAACTTTCCCTAGGTAGAAATTATTTATTATCCTCCAATTGTTAAAATGCCATCTATCCGCAATTAAATGTTGTACTCAAAATATTATATAATTCATTATGCAATAATTATTGTATTCTTTAATTATTATTCGGGGAAATATTATCTAATACCTAATAGTTAAGAATTTTAATTTAATTTTGCTAATTTCATTGGTGCAGTGCTAGAGTAAAGACGTGTGTACGGTGGCTTTGAAAACGACTTTTTGGAGCTAGGCGTGACTTCCAAACACTTGCAGGACCTGGAGTCGTACCAAGAAATATTATTTATTAATGGTAAGTTCAGATTTTATCACTTTTATATTACTTTACAACTTTTGATACTGTAACGTGCGCCCCTGACTTAAGAGTATGCAAGGGCTGCTACTGGTGGAATATTCCCGACCGATGACGTAATCGCCAGCGGGAAAACCCATACGCGTCTAGACTGGTTTAATTACATCTGGTGGTCTGATCCTTTATATTGTAACGTTTTTATTTACATGGGTGAAGTGTAAAACATAGACAAATATTATTAAACAATGATTAAATAATTATAAACACTAAGGATATTATTAAATGCTTAAACACTACGATTATTTATGTATACAATATTTATATCACTACACTTATTTATATAACTACATTTATTTATGTTAACTGGTAAACTGTATATTTATATCACCAAGTTCATCGCTCGTTGCTTATATATATCAGACTGTCCCTCCGCTTTCTTTCGGCCGGTATTTATACAGCGCATATACTTCTAGAATCCTCCGAAGCGACAATGACCCGTATACAAAAGAATGAGTTCACGGCGTAATTAATCTAGCCGGCGCGTCGCGGCGATTTCAACATCTGGGAAATTCCGGGATTACGTCATCGTTCGTGAAAATGCTATCAGTAGCAGTGCAAGCATACTTTTCTCTCAGGGGCACACGTCACAGTATTCAATGTTATGTCGCGTCGGAAAGTTCGAGAAGGACATCACGCTATACGAGTATAAACCCGTCGCCAAAGCCAGCAAAAAAACAGTCAGTTATATAGAAGCAACGAGCAATGAACAATTGGTGATATAAATAAACAGTCTACGAGTTGTGAACATAAATAAATGTAGTTATATAATTAAATGTAGTGATATAAATATTGTTTAAATAAATAATTTTAGTGTTTAAGCATTTAATAATATTCATCATAGTGTTAGTTATTTTTATTATCTTTTTAATATTTATCCTAATTTTTTATCGTTTTATAAACGTATTATTTTAATTAATAATATTTCTTTGACTTTTACACTTCACTCAAATAAATAAACGTTACAATTGGTGTCAAATGTGGGGTTGTTAATAAACTGTGAAGTGTAAATAAAAATAAATAAAATGGCTATTAAGAAATAAAGTTAAGTGAATTAATAGTAAGTTATCTCAAGAGAGAAATGGAAGAACGAGATTTGGAAACGACAGGACTAAAAACAGTTCTACAACCTCGTCTGCAGCAAACATTAATCGATTCTGGTGAAAATACTGAAGATTTTTTATTTGACCTATCTGATTTTGGTAAATTAGAACAAAAATTAATAGAAAATTATAGAACAATAGGACAAAAATTGGAAGAAAGTTCTAGAAAAACAGACGAAAATTCTAGAACACTAAAAGAAGAATTAAAACAGGAAATGACGTTGCGAATACTAAACATATCAGTCCACTCAATTATGGAAAATCACTCACGAACCCTGCCTAATCTCCCCGGTGACCGTGATGTTAAAAAAGGAAACCCAAATTCACATCATAGTTTCGAATCTCACCCCCTAGTACCCTAGATGCCAGTCTGGGCAATCCGCGATGGACCCATACCACGTTGACAAACGCCGACGCACGATTTTGATGAGTCGCCAAGGAATGCACTTCACCTTTATCAATTATATTTTTTAAAGAAAATGCGTTTGTTCAACGGCGCGATGAGATAGAGTTTATTAAGACCTGAAAATACATTTCAAAGAACTTAAAATCTTAGTCTTCTTGATGTTCGATTCCTGTAAGATATGTGCAATCATATACTCCCAGATATTGATTTTATTAATAAACGGTCGGTATTTGAATTTTAAATTGTTTGAATATTATACAGACATTTATGAAAGTTATATTTCTTTCAAGGTACTACTCAAAATCGAATTTGAGTACAAGATAATATTTAGACATTTATTATAGTCTTATTCTTGTGACTATAAGTTTTTCATGAAATACAAAGATGGAATACTCCTTACCTTGTGTAATAACTTTATTTTTATATATTCATAAATATTACAATTCAGAAAATAACATTTTTTTTTTGTTTCTAAAAAGTGACACATTTCAACGCCTACTTTGACGTTTGACAAGCGCATATTTCAACACCCCTTCTCGCTGTTATAAGTCAATATACGAGTACTTCAACTGTCAAACGTCAATATACTTCATTTTTCTAAACCTAACTCTTCTGAGAATTTCTGGAAGTATACTATACATAAAGGTTTCGTTAATATGTCCGCAACCATTTCTTCTGTTGAACAATATTTTAATGTAATGACGCCTCGAAGATCACGCAGAAGATGATAACAGACATAAATACGCTTTGTACGCGCATTACTTCGATCTGATGCAGCCAGTTTAATACAACCTTGGTTGTCCTCAAAAATCACGGTGAGTCCTCTTGCAAGCCACATATTCTGCTTTGGTCGACGACATGGCTACAGTAAACTGCTTCCGACTTGACCACGCTACCGTACTGTTACCTAACTTGAATATATAGCCACTTGTTGATTTTCGGTCTATACTTTCTCTCCGGCCCAGTCCGAGTCTACAAAACCTTGTAATTATCATTTACTCTTCGCTGAAAGTTGCAATGTGTTTAGACGTTTTAGCTAAGTAATGCATCACTCGCTTGATGGATTTCCAGTCATGTTCAGTAGGTTCTTTAACTTTTCGACTCCGAAAATTAACTGCTACTGCGATATCTGGTCGAGTAATTGTCGCAAGATATAACAATGTACCTACTGCTTGTCGATATAATCCATTATTAGATACCTTCGGACTATTATTCATAATTGACTCTAATATCCTCTCGGAGTATTCATCGTTTTTGATTCTGTCAAACCATAGTCATGTAGCATTTTCTTTATTTTTGCTTCTTGAGATAAAAGGAAAGATCCATCTTCTTTACGCTCAATTTTAATACCCAGATAATGGCTTACATTTCTCAAATCTTTAGTTTGAAAATGAGAATTTAGCTCATTGTCTACATTCTTGTTAACTCAGTTGCCACAAGAAAATCATTCACATAGACAAGAACATATATAATTTCACCACTCTTTTCTGTTCTTGAATATAGACATTTGCCAGTAGTGCTACATTTGAAATTTAGCTTCGCTAATATGCTGGAAACTTTCTTGTTCCACATTCTGGCAGACTAGTTTAGTCCATAAATACTTTTTTTTAAGCGAAGCACCTGGTTTTCTTTAACAGTTTCAATAAATCCAGGAAGTTGCTCCATATACAACTCCTCCTCTAAATCTCCATTGAGATATGCATTTTTAACATCCAGGTGACGAAAATGAAGTTTCTGATTGGCAGCTACTGCTAATAACATTTTTATAGTTCCATGTTTTACGACTGGGGCAAAGGTTTCGTAGGTATGAACTTGTCCTTGTGCATCAAGTTTGGCTTTAAAAACCCACTTCGATGTAATTACTTTCTTTTCTGCTGGTAAATTAGTTAGCTCTATTAGTGATTTCATTTCTTCTTTAGCTGCAGATATCTAATTTTGTTTCTCTATATTCGGTAGCTGATTTACCTCTTCCCATGAAACTGGTTCCCTTACTTGATTGGTTTCAGTTCGATAGCATAACCTTTTTGTTGCAATGCTTTTGTTTAGTCTTAGTGAACGTCTTAGTTGGTGAGTGGAACATAATGGTAGTATTTCTGTATTTTCTTCTCTTTCATTTTCTATTTCACGTTCTTCGGTTTTAAACTCCCCTTGTGCTTCTGGTACCTGCTGTTTGTTACTAATAATCCCTTCGGGCGGTTATGTTTACGGTATTTGATTTTTCATCTTCAATAATTTTTACTGAACGGCTAACCCATACTTTGTTCGATTTCGGATTCAATATATTCTATAATCCTTGGTGATGTTATTGTAGCCAATCAATACACCGATTTTGATTTTATTCTCAAACATCCTTCTTTTCTCTGCGGGAACATAAAAGAAAACTTTTGTGTCAAATACACGAATATGCTTGAGATCCCGTTTTTTTATCATAAAAATGTTCAAATGGTTTATTTTTGTTGTGTGCAGAGCTGGGAACTACTTAAAGTAAAAGTACTGGAAGTATTACTTTAAATAGATCCAGTATTTACAATACTTTACTTAAAATACTTTTGAAAATTAGTACTTAGTACTGTACTTAAAATCCTTTTTTTTTTCATAAAAAGTACTTAAAATCCTTTTTTTTTCATAAAAAGTACTTCAAATACTTTTTGGTACTTAAAGTATCCAAAAGTATTTAAAGTAACTTAAATACTTTAAATACTAAATACTTCACGCCAAGAACAGATTGCAGTGTGTTTTGTGCACTACTGTCAACACAGGTTCGAGCAAGTATTGGTAGTTATTAAAGTTTTCGCTATCTACAGTTTTAATCGAATAGTTGTAGACGCAAATAAAGATAAAGCAAGAAGTAATTTTGAACAACTTATTTACGTGCTCATTAATATTATAGAACTAAATAAGTAAACAATTTTTCTACTCCAAGGCGTGAAGTAGTAGCTACAGACATTAATTACAGTACGTGAAGTGTGACTTTTAATAGAGATCCGTAAAATACAATGCATTTCTTATGGAGTTTATTTTAAAACATTTTAGATGCTTCTTTTTAATAGGTATATATTTTTAACTATCTTATTGGATGAGAGTGATATACAAATATGTACCTAAACTCGATAATTTTTCGTCATATTATTTTAACTGATTTCATTAAAAAATACTTAGTACTGGTACTGTAAGTAGGTAAAAAAATGTACTTAAAGTATTACTTTACTTAGTATTTAAATACTTTTCTTGTGAGTATTTAGTACTTAAATACTTTTTTTGAGTACTGGTCCCAGCTCTGGTTGTGTGTATCAATTATTTTATATTAATGAAAATAAAAAAATAAATAGTTAAATTTTTAGAATCATGTGGTGGAAATGAACAATTTAGGTTTGGCAACACTGTTAGGCGTAAGTGTTGGATACTTTCGTTTGTTATTATCTTCCCCGAAAAACAAAACTATCTACCCAGCTGTGGGTCATGACCCAAAACTGTTTAAAAAATATATATTTTAGAATCTAGATATTCTGTTCGGGACCTGCATAAAATGACATTATGTAAGTAAATGGTAGCCGATAATAAATGCCAGACATTTTCAACCGTTACAGGCAGGGCCGTGCGGTGACATGGAGCAAAGGAGCAACCACTGATATACCTACATACAGTGTGTTTGAAAAAGTGGACACACCCTTTTTTCTCGCTTATTATTACAGATACACATATTGCTTATAGGACATGATTTAAACAGTGCAATATTTGCGATTGAAATTTGTAAAAATTGTAATTGTAGAACTTCCGGTGTAACCGGAACTGACATCAGCTTTGTAAAGTTAAATACAACCTATACTATTTTTTTATAAATTTGAATTGCATTTTTTGTTCTCTTTCCGATAATACTAAATTTATTAGTATATTTTCTTTTGCACGATTTTTATCGTTGAGATGTAATTTAATACTTATGTGAGAGGGCTATGACAGTAATTGTTTTCATGACATAATAACAGAACTGTCATAAGTACTTATAACGTTCATCAACAATTAACGAAAGTATTTTATTACAATGGTACTGACAATAGAAGACAAAGTGGAGGTAGTATTATTAGTTGGAGAAGCTACTTTATCTTTAAAAAAGTGTCGTGATATTTTTGACATAGATATTGGAATTGTTAGAGAAAGTACTAATGAAATAACCAGTCCATTGACATTTATACTCAATAAATGCTTAGCTGAAGGTGTGTTTCCAGAAGTGTTAAAATATACTAAGGTACTTCCTTTGTATAAGAAAAGGAGACAGAGAAAATGTAGAAAGCTGTCGCCCTATATCGATCATACCTATGTCTGCTAAAATTTTTGAAAAGGTTATTAAAACTAAATTTGTTGAATTTCTTGAAAGTAATAAGGTCTTTAGCAGTCCACAATTTGGCTTTCGTAAGAATAAATCAACGGTTAAAGCAGTTCGTAGTATTTTGGAAGATATTGTAAACTCTTTGGAAAAACGATGTTATACCATTTATCCAAAGCTTTTCATTGTATATCGCATAGTGTGCTAATTGAGAAATTAAAGCATTATGGTGTCTCGGAAAGAACTTTATTTTTTTTTTATTTTATACTTATCAAATAGAATATACAGTGTGTATCAGTTGACCAAAGTTACTCAAATTTTCTACCAGTAAAACATGGTGTACCACAGGGCAGTATACTTGGCCCAGTTTTATTTCTTATTTATATTAATGACTTCTCTTATTTTATATCTCCCATTAGAACTGTGCAGTTCACAGATAACCCTAGTATTATTTGCTCACATAGTGAGACTTCTACATTAAAGGAATTAGCGAAGAATTGTTTTTTGAGAGAATTTGTTAAAATACTCGGAATATATATGGACGATCGTTTAAATTTGTCTTTTCATGTCGATTCTACATCGAAGAAATTAGCAAGTGTTATTTTTTATTACGGAAACTTTATCCTATTGTAAACTTAAAAGGTCTATTGACAATTTATTTTGGAATTTTTCATTCCATTATAAACTACGGAGTCATTCTTTGGGGAAATTTCCCTTACGCTGTTAAAATTCTTCGGCTACAAAAGAAAGCTGTAAGAATAATTGGGGGAGTTGGTATGAGAGATCATTGCAAACCTCTCTTCATTAGTCTTGGAATCATACGTCTTCCATGTTTGTTTATTTACTGTATTTTTATCGAAATTCATGAAAATAGAGAAAAATTTCTTACATCGTCAAATTACCATAATTATGGAACAAGGAATTCAAAATTAATACGTACTCAACGGTTTAGATTAAGTAAACCTGCAAACAACTCATTACAAATTAATTTATATAATGTTTTACCATTAGATTTTAAAAACCTGAATAATAATGCTTTTAAAAGTAAAAACATTTTTGTTGCGTCATTGTTTTTATTCCACACAGGAATTTTTAAGTCATAATTTTGTTGACGAAGACTGAACATAATTTATATTTTGAATTTTAATTATACAAAGACATTTGTCCGTACAAATTAAATTGTATTTTTGACGTGCTATAAACATTGGAATAATGTAAGATGGTAAATAAATACTCTACTCTACTAATAACAGAAGTTTTAGAGAAGCGGCATTTTAAAAAACACTGGAACAGTGTGCAAAGAAAAAAATCTGTTGTGGCCACCACAATACCTCTCGCCACTTCCTTTTTTTGGTTACATAAGTATAGTGCGCGAACAGTAATGTTACATTTTTGGGCTTGACAAGCAGATGTGTGGGCCCGTTTCAGAATGATAATTAGTAATTATGTACATAGATGTCAAATGTCAGAATTTTACATTAAAAATTTCAAGATTTTCTAAATTTACGTAGTTAATTTATCACCAGGAGTTTAAAATTTACTTGTCGTATGCCTTAGATATTTAACATTTAATTCTGCTCCACATGGAATTGGAAAATCACTAAATTTAGAATGAGAAAATATGATATTTGACATCTATATACATAATTACTAGCTATCATTCTGACATGGGCCCCCATATCTGCTTGACAAGGCCAACAAAATCACATGACGGCTCGCGCCCTATTGTATTTAACATTTCTTGTATACCTGCACTCTACACCAAAAATTCTACTTACGCATATATCTATTCCTTATATTTAGATTGTTTAATTTTAAATTCATTTTATGAAGAAATTTTGTCCTCTTCTAATTTTTCGAAATGTTTCCAATTCATTGTCAGGATTGACAGTATTTTTGAAGGATATATGTAATATACCTATAATATTAAATATTTAGCTATTAATACTTTAAGAAATAATATAATGTATGTACTTCCCAGAAAAAGTCTTCAGTAATGTCTCCGGATTTCTGACACTGACATTTATCTGTCAGTTACAAACAATTTAAATTTTCAACTATTTTCCATGGCCATTCTTTCGGCTGTAAAATTTATTATAACAGATTATTTTACATATTATATTTCTTTTATCTCTAAATTTATAGAATATATAATAAAATATTTAAATGTATCAGATAGAGATTTAATTTTCTTTAATATTACTAAGAAAAAAATTCAAAAAATATTATTTAGAAGATTTTTTTTCAAGAATCTTCTACTTCCGGTTGTCTAATTGTTACCGAAACCTTTTCAGATCTTCCCATGAATGTCCGATTGGGAAATACGTAGTTAAACAAATTTAAAGTCTTATAGTTTTTGAGTAACCGTCCTTCCAACATCCCACACACTCACACACACATACACACACACACACACATCCACACACACACACACACAGACATCATCGTAAAAATGTTAAAATCGGATTGTATGGACCTTAAAACGTGCTTATTCAATAAAATCTGGATATGCGATTTTTAGCATGAATCCATTACCTCTCTTAGCGAGAGGTAAAAAAGTAAATGTTATGTGCAATCAAAATGATGAAATTGATGTGTTAAGTGTTAGCATATGTTGATCTTCACCCGCGATCAAGTTTGAAAAATATAGCGCAAAATTCAGGTCTCACAAGGCACCAAGTATTACAAAATTCTTAAAAAAAAAGTTTAGGTCATTTAAACTAAAAAAATTACATACATTACATGCACATGATCCTTTACATAGATTACAATATTATCGATGGTTGGCCAACAAAATTTTAATATTTCCAAATTTTCATAATGATATTTTTTTCACTGATGAAACAACATTTACAAAAAATGGAATTGTTTCATCCCAAAATTTCCGTTCTTGGTCTGCTATAAATCCGAACTGCACAATACAATGAAAAAGTCAATATTCTTACCGGGTGAATATGTGGTGTGGGATAATGGGAATAGGAAATATAATATTTGGACCTACAATTTAAATACTATAGAATTTTTAAATTTGTTGAACAGCGAGGTTGAAAATTATTTGGATGATTTACCGTTAGCTTTAAGAAGACAACTTTATTTTCAATAAGTCGGTGCCCCAGCCCATTCTGCTCGACCAGTAACTAATTGGTTAAATAATAGATTTGGTCAAAAATAGATAGGTCGCCACGGTCCAATACACAACATGGTCATTCTCAGTAATGCCAATGTATGGTACGAAAATAAACTACAATTATTTCAAATAATTTTATATTCCGTAAAAGGAATAACGATTGACTTAGAAATAATTGTAAATTAATTAATACATAAGTTTCCTTAATACTAGTTTGTTTTCTTAAAAAAAAAATAACAACTAATAATTACTAGTTATATTTCATTTTATAAGGTTTTTTTCAGGTTGATGACGCGAGTTTTCTGCCTCATCATTTTCACTATAGTTAATGAACATGCGTTTCAAATAGCATCATACGTACTTTTATTGTAGTAAAGGTTTGACATTGCTTGTGCGCGTTTTACGTAATGGCATCAGTACTTTCAGCAGTATAAGGGTTTGACATTATAAAAATGTTACGATACATGAGATAAATACATAATTTTTCTCGAAATGCAATGCCGTTTTGTAGGTTAGCTATTCTCTACACCTCAAATAAAATCACAGTGAACACAATTATTTCTGTGATTTTTTATGCAAAAACAGAATTGTCACTTTCGGTTTAAAATTAAAGTTAATAATGAACATAAAAAAAACTTTAGATATTTGAAGCAATCTTTGTTGAACAATGCAGGCTAATCGTTTTTTTTTATCAAGTTATCAAATATGGGGGCCGTGTCAGAACGAGAATTAGTAACTATGTACATAGATGTCAAATGGCAGAATTTTTCATTAAAAATTTCAAGATATTCTAAATTCACGTAGTTAATTTGTCACCAGGAGTGTGAAATTTACTTGTCGAGGAAAATAAACCACATGGAATTGGAAAATCACTAAATTTAGAATGAAAAATTATAATATTTGATATCTATGTACGTAATTACTCTAGCTATCATTCTGACATGGGCCCCCATATCGGCATGTCAAGGCCAACAATGTAACATGACTGCTCGCGCCCTATTGCATTTAACATTTCTTGTATACCGACACTCTACACGAAAAATTCTACTTACATCTATTCTTTATATTTAGATGTTTTACTTTTAAATTCATTCTATGACGAAAATTTGTCCTACTCTTCTAATTTTTCCAATTCATTGTCGGGATTGACAGTATTTTTGAAGGGTATATGTAATATACTTATAATTTTAAATATTTAACTATTAATACAATATAAAATAGTATAATGTATGTACTTCCCAGAAAAAATCTTCAGCAATGTCTCTGGATTTCTGACACTGACATTTATCCGTCAGTTATAAACATTTTTTTTATTTTTCAATTGGTTTCCATGACATTATTTGGGCTGTGAGATTTACTACAACAGATTATTATATAAATTATATTTCTTTATCTGTAAATATATAAAAGATATTATAAAATATTTATATGTATCAGATAGAGAATTTACTATTCTTTAATAAGCAAGAACAAAAATTTTTTTTAAGAATCTGCTACTTCCAGATGTCCAATTATTAGCAAAACCTTTTCAGCTCTTCCCAGTAATGTCCGATTGAGAAAAATGTAGTCAAACAAATATTAAGTATTATAGTTTTTGAAAAACACACACACACACACACACACACACGCACGCACACACACACACATACACACACGCACACACACACACGCACACACACACACACACAAAATACAGTTTGCGTAATCGAGCCGTAGGCGAGTTACGCAAAGTACGAGTATTACAATTGGACATTGTAATACGTGTTTTTCATACTATTTTTCCTATTTCGCAATAATTTACCCTTACTTTAAAATTATTATTGAAAGAAATATTAAAATATCAAGGTCGGTAACACTAACAGTTTCAGTAAACATTTGAAAAATAATTTACTTTGACATTTTGACAGTTACTGACAAGTTGGGTTAGAGTTATATTTTATATTTATTACGTTATGAATCTACAAATAAATTCTTTGAATTTTAATTTAAAGGAGTACTTTATTGTTTGATATAAATATTTTACTATAAAAAATCTAATTTCAGTAATTTTTCATGAGTAATGACAACTAAAATGAAAGATATTTATTTGACACATAGACAAAGTTACCAACTTAAGAAATTAAAAAATCCCCAAAAATCTTTGTACAAAATTTTTCATTGTATCACTGTTTTTGATAAAAACAGTTGTACTAAATTTACTTTATAAATGCGAAATAGGAAAATACCCTTGAATTAAAAAAACAGTACAAAAATTTGGATAATATTTATCTGATAATTTTGTTTTTTATGTTCAAAAATAGAAATATAAGTTTCATCTCAAATAAATAAGTTGGTATTTTCCTGCTCTGTATCTACCATAAGTTAAAACAAATTATATCATTAATGTTCATTTTTTATCAATAATAACAGGACGTGGGAATTTGTTTTCATTCTTCTGTTTTTCCTTGAGTATGAGTCTACATCCGTCTTTTGCAAAGAACAGATGTGGTTTTGTTATAGTAATACAAGACAATGAAAAAATTTAAATTTTTGTTATTGTGTATATATTTTGGAAACTTCATTGCAGGTAAATATATAGTATAAAATAAATTATTCACATATATTGATTGTTATTTGGTAAAATATAAATTGCAGATGTTCAGTCCCAATTCAAAATAACTATTTATCCGACGGCAGTAGAAACAATAGCGACCCCACCTCGGGAAATGACTCTGGGATGTGAAGGTGTACGACTTACTGAAAATGTGACCTGGCACGTTCCAGATAATGAAGAATTTTGGGCAAATACTAATGTAAGAACGACAATTTCTCCGAATGGAGTCCTTCACTATTTTTATCTAAATTGATAGTAACGTAAAATTTTAAAAAGTTTTGATTGTTATTCGTTATGTCGTAATATTTTTTTAATATTCTCTGACGTAGATGTCAATCTCATTTTGTTCTCAAACACAAACAATGATGTCCGCTAATAATTGGTAACATAAATTGATCTATTTCAACACAAAAATATATAAATACGTTTAAATAACTTTCATTCGTTGTTATCTTTTTGTTTTTTTGTTTTTTATAATTAAATACAGTTTGCCAGAAGAGTCAAAAACAAAGAAGGAAAAGATGAAGTCCTTCCAAAATATTTTTCACGTCGAAAGGTACATAATATTACATATTAATGTACCTAATTTTTATAACAATTATTTTGATTTTAAAGGAACAGTACAGCATAACTTATATGAATATCACAAATGGTACTGATGAAATGAACAGAGAAATACTTAACGCTGCGGCCTTGTTAACGGTACAAAATTTTACTTATCATGATATTGGATTTTATTATTGTCATGTAATGGGTAGTTATTATGAAGAAACCGACAAAAGCAATAGAATTTTTGTGTTTATCAATGGTTAGTACAACAAGAAAGCCCTAGAATATTATCACAATACCTAATGCATATTTTATGTAGATCCCAAAAGATTATCGTTTTTGGAAAAATATAAAACGTACACCTTAAACGAACAGGCCTTAGTGGAAAATGTAACTTTTCCTTGTATACCAACATCCCCTAATATTACGGTAACGTTAAAGGCTTCATCCACTTCTCGCCCATGGGAGGACTACACAGTAGTAAGTATATACAGAGTGTATCACTGAAAGGGAAACATAGGCGTTTAAGATGGGAAATCAGTTTTTCCGTGCGCATTGTTCCCCTAATTATTTTAGACAAAAAAGTTTCAAATGGATGTTGTAAAGCAAAGTTTCTACATCCGAATCAATAAAAAAAAATATTTGGGCTGGAATTAGAAACAAGAGACGAACAAAAGCGTAACGTTTTATACGTCAAGTTATTAGTATTTATTTTGACATTTATTTTGACAATCATTATTTTGACACTGACGTAATAAAACGTTACGCTTTTGTTCGTCTCTTGTTTCTAATTCCATGGCTAATACTATTAAATTGTAATTCCGTGAATTTCCAAATTTTATTTCTTCAGTTATGACGTAGCCCAAATGATTTTTTATTATTGATTCGAATGTAGAAATTTTTGCTTTACAACATCCATTTGAAACTTATGGCTAAAGTAATTAGGGGAGCAATGCGCACGGAAAAACTGATTTCCCATGTTAAACGCCTATGTTTCACTTTCCGTGATATACTGTATTATGTATTATGTGTATATTATTTTTCACGTAATAATGGCATTGCGCAATAAAAAGTCTGATTTTTGACGACATACGTAATAAAGTACTATACCTAATCAAATTTGAACTATTTTAGATAAGAATACGAAAATATATATGTAATTTAATAAGTATTAGTGAAAAAAAAATTGTTTAATATTATTAGTTCACAAACTACAAGTAATTGAAGTATATTAATAATTAGGATGACGTATCATCTCCTAAGCAATTTTATTGGTTGCCTAATTTTAAGAGTCGCGCGTATTTTATGCCCGCCCACATTATACTCAAAACAATGGTCAAACGTTTTTAATGTTCTATAATTTATTAGGAAAAAAATCTGATGTGGCCAGCACATTACCTTCCGTCAATCCTGTGTATTATACAAATTTCATACATAAATTTTCTTACAAAAGATCCTATATTTCCAGTAAAATTATTTCATAAACAAACTATGCAAATTGCACTTGATACTGACATCTCCTTCTTTAGCTTTTCCCATTTGTTAGGGATCGCTATTTTTACCTCCCGCTACCTTTGATAAGGGAGGTATAGGGATCATAATAAAAATCGCATATCGAGATTTTGATAAATGACCACGTTTCAAGGTTTGAAACCGATTTTAACATTTTCACAATGATGTCTGTGGGTATGTATGTATGTGTATGTTATGTGTGGGAGTGTGGATCTTCTGGATACTAACTCAAATACTATCATTCGGAAAATTTTGAAACCTTGTATTTCGACCTTATTCTAATATGAAACGAAGCCATTAGATTTTGGTATAAATCGGATAACCGAAACTCGCACTTTACTTGAAGCTCAAAATAGTTTTTCTTCCAAAAATACCTTTAAATGTCATTTTTACTCAATTTATGGTATTATAAAAATTAAAGATTATTGAGTTTTCTACAGACATGCATTAATAATTTTTCTATATATTTTATAGATAAATTAAAAAAATAATTTTATAAATTTCTTAGTTACACGTTTCATATTTAAAATTAATAATAGTAACATTTTAAAATTGTAAATTGTAAATAGAACAATAGTTATATGGAAAGGAACTTAATATACATAGTTTCCAACATTAGTAAATATACAGGTATATATTTAAATAAAAAAAAAAAATTATATCATCTCGGCATATTACCCATTGCTGGGTGTGCTAATCTGCTTTTTACACAGATTTCGGTAATGATAATGACATATTTGTATCGTGCGGGTGTTTACCAAGCGTCGCCTCACGGGCACTCATTTCTGTCATGGAGCGTTCACGATAGGAGTCAATTTTGTGCCATTTAATTTTCGAAATATTTGGCGTTGGTGGGGATTGAATCCGGTTCCCCAGTTTCACGACCAGACACTCAGACACGTGGCCACGAGACTCCATAAGTATATGTACTTAAATTATTAAAAATTAAATTGCGGGAGGTATTGTGTTGGTCACATCAGATTTTCTATTTTCCTCTTCCACTCATTTTTGTTTTGCGTGTAGTTCTCATTCAAATCCTTTTCTTTCAAGTCTTCCGCAATACAGTCTTTTCATTTTATCTTTGGTCTTCCTCTGATTTTTCTACCTCTATTACTAAGCTATTCATTCTTCTTATATATATATATTATTATATATAATATATTCTTCATCTCTTCTCATGACATGTTTAAACCAAGTAATCGTCTCTCTTGTATCTTTAATTCCTTACCCTATCATTCCGTGTCTTCCCCAACATCTATTTGAACATCCTCATCTCTGCCACATTCATTTTCTTTTCATTGATACTGACATCTGTCAATTTCAAATATCTGAATATACCAGCCAGTGGCGTTTTCTACATGCAAGCAAGCCAAGCAGTGCATGCCTTTATATTTTATAACTTTTAATATACTCGTATTATTACGATATATTTATTATGGTTGAAATAACGTCCAAAAATTTTAAATAAATTTGAAAAGGATTAGTCGGAATTTGAATAGTAGCGATAGTATAAATTCGAATGGCGCTAACGATTCGGTTTATTTAAAACCATCCTCACAGGATTCTATAATAAAATATTGTTTTACAATTATATCTACAAGTACAATGAAAAAAACATATAAAAAACATGTTATAATCACACAATTACAAAATAATTAAAGATTTATATATAAAATAGTATACAAAGAGTTTTTTAAAAAAAAAAACATTATTACCGATATCTAGGTATAAAGCAGATTGGCATTGGGTAATATGCCGTGATGATATTTATTATTAGATTTTGGTGTCAATCGGATAACCGGAAATGGCAGTTTACTTGAAGCTCAAGATAGTTTTTCTTCAAAAAATACCTTTAAATGTAATTTTTTCGCAATTTTTTATTATAAAAACTAAACATCATTCCATTTTTTACAGGTTTGCTTTAATACTTTTTCTGTATATTCTGTGGATAAATCTATAAAGTAATATGAAAATTATATCTCGGAGCTTATGCTTTAAACACTTCTCCATGGTTATATAGTTCAGCTCAAATGTATGTAACTGACAGATAAATGTCACTGTCAAAAATATAATCATTTCAAATTAATAATAGTAACGTTTTAAAAGGAAAATTGTAAATAGAACTATAGTTTTATGGAAAGGAACTTAATATACATAATTTCTAGCATTAGTAAATATGCAGATATGTATTTAAATAAAGAACAAATAAATATATTATTACGGCATATTATCCATTGCTGGGTGTGCTAATTTGATTTGTACACACATTTCAGTAATGATGATGACATATTTGTATTATGCTGGCGTTTACCACAAGGGTTAATTTTATGCCATTTAAAATTCGAATTATTTGGCGTTGATCAGGATCGAATCGGATTCCCCAGATTCGCGACCAGACATCAGGCACGCAGCAATGAAACCCCATAGGTAAATGGCGGGAGGTATTGTGTTGCTCACATCAGAATTTTAAATCGCGTTTGTACTAAAATTCATCCTGTTCTTCCAGAAAAAAATAATATTGTAATAATTTCTTTTTGCCACATAAGTAATAAAATATGTTCATACGGCGACGTATGTCGTAACTCTATTCAGGAAACAATTTGGATTTGTCAACATAGTTCTACACATTAGCGTGAATTTTATCATTTTTGTGTCTCGTGTTATTTTACATGATTTTTCAATAATGTCAAAAGAAAATTATCGAAAAGAGCTAAAATAATGGTCTTGTATGCATGTTTGTTTTTTGATGCAGAAAAAAAATAGTTCCCTAGTCTAAAAATGATTATATTTTTTTTAAGATTCCTACAGAAATTGCAGCCTACGACATATATAAAGGATTTAACTTCAAAATTTCTGAGACAGGATTCGATCAATTTATTTGCGAATTTCAAAAAGATGATAAAATAGAGGAAATATATTTCAAAGTAACTTTTGGCAGTAAGAAACGTAAAACCAACACTTGGACAATAAAATATTACTATTTAATATTTTAGATTACAGAGATTACAATATAATGCCTTACATAGACAATTCCACTGATTACATTGTAAAGAAGACTGGTGAAGAATTTAGTCTCTCTTGTACTTTTGCAACAGACTTGAAAAACTTTTCATCACTAACCTGGATTATACCAAATAATTCTACTGATGTAAGTTTTATTTTCAAAGACATTCCTTCTGACTCACTGTATACAGCTTATGAAATGACTTTATTTATTTTGTTTTATTTCTATATTTTTTATTTGTCGACAAAATATATTTTTTTTTTAGTCTTTCTCAAAAAATAACTATTGTTTTGTATAACTATAGGTGGAAATTGATAAACGAACTATTCCATTGTACAAAGGCTTATTTCATATAGTAGATTTTACCATAAAAAATTTGACTTTTGAAGACGAAGGGGAATATATTTGCAAAATAAACGATACTAGCATTAATGGACATATAGTCAAAAAGTATCTTGTCATAGACATAGGTATGTAATACATTAACAATTGAAGAGCTCTTAGCTTCCTTACTTTTATAAATTTCTGAAACTTAATTTAATTCGAGATCATGTTTAAATATTATAAAAATATTTACTGGATGTTAAAGAAATAGTAAAATGAGCAATTATATAATAATTTGTCATTTTTGAAGACGTTTTTGTAGAAACGCTCAAACTTTAAAATGTAGTAACTTGTGACTATAGTCAGAAAAATTTACTCTGTTGGGTCAGCAATAAAACTATAAATATCGTAATCATAACAAAGCGGCATATCACTCACTGTTTGCATTATAACATTGAATACCAGCAGGCTATTATTTGCGCCGCTCTGTTGAAATGCATTGAATGATACCTCAAGGGTACCTCTACTTGCTCTCAATGCTCTATAGAGGGTGTTTATATACCTCTGCACACTGACGTAGCTATAGGTTTCTTAAGGGGGGGGGGGGGTTTGGTAGGGTTGGATGAAAATTGTATGAAAAAATATATATGCGCCGCAGGGGATTTTTTGAAAATTTTCAAGGTCAAACGTGTTTTAATGCAATGTAAGATAATATAGAGTTCTTTACAAAGAAGCAAATTTAACAAATTCTTAAAAATTAAAATCCATATTTTATGAGAACGCGTACGAGGTGTGTTCAAAAACTATCGCGAATTTTGAATTTTCGCGGGTTACGTATATTCGAATTTCGATCTTTTTGTGGCTTTATGTTGGTACTCATGTCTCTCACTTATGTCGACAAGCTCGGCCATTTTGAATGTTCACTTACTTGTTGACAGCTGCTTTGCTTGCACGTGTTTTGGATCGTCTTCGATTTTTACCTAATGTGCTTATTCGTTAAAAACTGACTATGAATTTTTTGACCAAGACAATATCTTTCTTATCTAAAGGCGACGGAACGTAGAAAAAAATAATTCATTTAAAATTTGTCATTGTCATAAAATGTTTTTATCAAAGAAGTTATTTCATTTCTACTCGTAGAAATGAAATAACTTCTTTGATAAAAACATTTTATGACAATGACAAATTTTAAATGAATTATTTTTTTCTACGTTCCGTCGCCTTTAGATAAGAAAGATATTGTCTTGGTCAAAAAATTCATAGTCAGTTTTTAACGAATAAGCACAATAGGTAAAAATCGAAGACGATCCAAAACACGTGCAAGCAAAGCAGCTGTCAACAAGTAAGTGAACATTCAAAATGGCCGAGCTTGTCGACATAAGTGAGAGACATGAGTACCAACATAAAGCCACAAAAAGATCGAAATTCGAATGTACGTAACCCGCGAAAATTCAAAATTCGCGATAGTTTTTGAACACACCTCGTATGTATGCTCCAAAAGCGTGCAGTTGACACTTCTACTAGACTTTATGATGCGAGGTGGGAGCATAAGCAAAACTACAAAAACAGAAAATACAATGTTGCATTAAATTAAAATATTATATTACTGAGTAGTAGCAATATCATTATTCTATTGAACTGCTCAAAATAAAATGTATAATAATTAAATGTTAATTAAATTGCGTTCCTCACAAAATATGGGACAATTGGGCCCCGAACAGTACTTTACGGGACACTTAAATGTTAGCTGAAATAGGGGACAATCCCGTATATACGGGACGTCTGGCAATCGTGTTCCCACCGGCATTGCGGCCCATTTTTTGGTTTTCATTTTAAGTAGGTACATAATCCCCCAATTTTGTAAGAAAGTTATATCCAGCTTAATATCAAACGTAACAAAATACAACTGATGGGGGGGGGGTTTGAACCCCCTAAACCCCCCCCCATATATACGTCGGTGCCTCTGCACGAAACTTTAATGACATAATATATAATTTGATATACTGATTATAGAAATTCGCAAAAAATAAGAGTAGTTCATTCTTAGCGAACATTTTTAGTGCCACTGGTTTCATAGTACATTTAATAATTTACAATTATGTTATTAATGAAATAAAAGTATAAACACTGCCTACAAATAATTATTTATTAATTAGTTATTATGTAGGTAATTAAATGTACTATGAAACCAGTGGCACTAAAAATGTTCGCTAGGAATGAACTACCCTTATTTTTGCGAATTTCAAAAAACTTATTTTTGTTCTATAATCAGTTATCAAATTATATGTCATTAAAGTTTCGTGCAGAGGTATAGAAACACCCTGTATAGTAAAATAATCTTACTGTTCTTTAACATAAATGCTATTTTTGTATACCGCTTTGTTATAATTACGATAATTATAGTTTTATTGCTGGACCCGACATAGTAAATTTTTCTGACTGTAAAATACTTTTTGCGAGAAAGAGTTTTATCAAACTGTATGTAACTCATATTTACAATATTTGGACTATGGTTATTTATGCTAAGAGCTCTTCAATTATTTAAAAGCACATAATATTTTTTTAAATTTTATTATAGACCCATCTATTCTAAAACCTAATATTAATGTGTCAAACGATTTGGTCGTTAAATCAGGCCAAGAATTATATATTTCTTGCGAAGGAAACGAAAATATTGCTTGGACGGTAAGTAAGAAAATTCATATAATTTCTAAATAAACGACAATTATATTTTAGTATAACCAAAGTAACGCAAATATAGTAGTAACTGATGCAAATGAAAAAATTCCAAAAGGAAAAAGTAAAAAAATATTAAGTATTAAAAAAGCTTCGTACTATCAAACAGGATATTATTATTGTTATGATGAAAATTATAAAATATATGATCAGGATTTTTCAACCAAAGTTTTTATATTTATAGAAGGTAAGTTCGTAAAAATGTGAGATTTATTACAATTATTAAGGAGCTCTTAGTCAATTTTTACCTTCCTTTAATAACTTGTGACTAATATAAGGTACTTTTTGCGAGAAATAGTTTTACCAAAATGTTTGGCATTCTTGAAAGTATATGTCGCTGTATGTAACTCATATTTACAATATTTGGACTATGGTTGTTTTTGCCAAGAGATCATTAATTGTTATTTTATTTCCAGATGACAATAATTTAGCAAAGAGTACTACGGAAATAATTATACATGCGTCTCAGTACTCTACAATTACTATACCTTGTTTAGCAACATCACCAAAAATTAAAGTATCTTTGATTGACAACAAAAATGAAGAAGTTTGTATCATAATTACCCTAATTCTTTAAGAAAGTTGCTAAGTTTTAGCAACACTGCTAAATATTGTAATAATAACTAATGTAAAGCACTTTCATGTTTTATTCAGTATTTGCAGTAAGGTATATGACCATAATGAAATTGCTATATATGGTTCATAAAATATAAAATAAACCTCAATAAATTCTCATTACAATAATAAAAATTAAACATTATTTCGTAATAATATAGTTATTTGTAAATGTTTTGGAGAAGGGATATGGTGATTGGTGACGTCAATACGGCCTGTGTTATATTTCTACCGCTATCTACCGTTTAGACATTGTATGTCTTTGTCTACCTCGCTCGGGCCATAACGACGTCACTAACCTTCCTCCAAATTTTTAATAATTTAATTCTCCGAAACTACAAATTATTAATCGGTTTAAAAAAATACAAGTATTAGTATTCATAAATGTATAATCAAAATCACATACCTCATTAGAATAGCATGATCGTTTTTATTATTTTTCAGCACTTGTAAAATCGCCACAAACAATTATTTATTTATTCCAGTGCAGACGCCTTCTGTTAGAGGCCTGCTTTTAAAGTCCCCTTTTTCGTCCATATAAATTTGTTGCATGGTGTATGGAGTAGCGATAATCGAAAAATTCAATATTAACGGTTATTCTCAATTAATCCATAAAAAATCGGAAGAAATTTTGGTGGTATTTAAACATTCAGGATTGTTTGTAGGTTCATGATAAGTTTTATTATATTTGCTGTGTAAATGTACGAACAACCAATGCCAACATTTAGTAATTTTGGTAATGAAAATGAGTGACAAACTTAAATTTATACGAACAATATATGTAAAAATCAAAATTTAGTCATATATTGAATATTTGTATAGCAATGTTGTTAATAATTACTAACTTTGTTAAAGAATTGCTATGAATGTTATATTAATATTTATTTTATGTATTTATAATATTTATATTTTAATAGGTAGACGTCCAATACAATAAATATAAAGGTTTCGAAATGTTTCTCCCTGATGATGATATCATAAACCTAATGTGTAGGTATGAACTAAATGACAAAATCGTAACACAAAAAGTTTTTGTAGATGTAGAAAGTAAGTGCGCATTAATTTATGTGGCTTTATGCTTTATGGCAAAAGCAGACATTTTCGCTTTAATTCATCTTGAAAATTTATTAAGCATTGATTAATAAATTTCAGAAACCTACAAATATGAATATCTGCCATTTTTGGCGACTCCCAATGAAATATTTACTTTTAGAGGAGGTGACTTATACCTCACTTGTTCTATGATTGTAAGGGCGGATTTTTACCCAGTTATAAAGTGGGTTGTTCCCTCACAACCTCTATTTTTGGTAAGTATAGATTTCATCATTTTTTTAAGCAATTTTTTTTCAAACTCAGAGTTTGTCTTTAATCCCGTTGGTAATGTTTGAACGGAAATGGAAAATATAGTGCGTAAAATATCAGTTCCTGCTCTAGATACATCACAAATAACTATTGTCTCGAACTCGAATGTCACGCTAGAATTTTAGAGAATAAGAAAATCAGGTGAAAATCAATATTTGTATATATATATATATACATATATATATATATATATATATATATATATATATATATATATATATAAATCATTTTAAACAGTCATTTATCTGTCATTTGAAATTAAGTTGTGAAAATAAATTTATTTAGAACATAGTAATCAATTTTGTAAATTAAACAGTTTTTAAGTGTCTGAAATAATTAATATGACAATTCTTAAGTCCGTTAATAACTTGTTAGACATTTTGACAGCTTTTAAGTTTTCCCAACAATTAGTTTGACAGTTTTTAAGTCTCCCAGAAATTATTTTGAAACCATTCCAAAAGAAGACTGGTTGAGAGTTTTTAAGAAGTGGAAGGAAAAAATGGTGAAGTATATTATGATTGAAGGAAATTTTGAACATATTTAAAATAAAATTCTAAAAAAATATAAACCATGTGATTTATTCTCAATAATTCTAGTCTGGCACTCGTATTGTACATATATGATAATATTTATAATAGATAAAATATTAGAAAATATTATGTAATTTCAGATTGAAAATAATATAAAAAGCTCTGAGGCCAGTTACCATATAAGCAATGGAAAAGTAATAATAAGTTCTATAGTAGTAAGAAATGTAAAATTGGGTGATAACAAAGAATACGAATGTTCTTTCTTAGATGAAAAAAACAGAACTCGCATTGACCGAAAACGATTTTCCCTTAACAGTAAGTACTCGTTCTCGTAAGTACTCATCGGATTATTTACGAAATAACTTTTATTTGAAATCGTCACTAAAGTGCACATAAATCGTCATTAAAAGTTCACAAACCGGCACTATAATTCATTATAGGACGATTTTATAGAAATGTAGTATTGACAACCTTATGATAATTATTGTACACATAAGATAATTTGGGCAAGTGTACGATATACAATAGTAAATTTGTACGTAAAATGACAAAAAATATGTGCAAGAAGAACGAACTAAATAATTCAGATGAACAAGTTTGAGTGTTCTCTACGATAACTTCAATGTCCGAGATTGGCAACATTGAATGTCAGACTGACAGTTTTGTATATATAACCTATAAAAATAAATATTTCTTTCATTTTCACAATTTTTCGATTTCAAATAAAATTTAATATACACCTCGACACTGAAGTTCCTTTTTATCACTCATACGGTATTTTTTCCACGGCCCTAAGAGCCTCGGTAAATAAATTCCATATTCGGGATAAAATAGAACTTCAGTGCCTTGACACATAAATAACTATTTTTTTAGTTCAATTTAATTTGAGTCCCATTATTGTTGCCGATTCTGAAATTGCTTCTGGGGACACTTTTATAGCAAACTGTTCTGTGAGGGCCGATCACAATATTAGATTCAACATGACTTGGAATGTTAATACAAACGTAAGCAATTTTTTTTCTCAAAATGTTTTCTTATTGACTAACACCCATTTTAGTTACACTAAACAGCCCCAAACTTAACCATAAAAAGTCTTTACTTTGTGTCGGCCTAGTCCAGTAACATTGGACGATTAGACATATTTATCGAATGGAAAAAAATATTTATTATTTTTTTTCAGGATACCCGAATTAAAGTAACTGACACTCATTATGATTTAGATGTGTATGGAAAAATAGGAATAAATGCATTAATAATAGAAAATGTAACTAATGAAGACACAAGAAATTATACTTGTCACGTTAATGATCATATGGACAACGAAAATGAAGAATCTTTCCAAGTATATGTAACAGGTATTTTAAAATTTTACATGCGTAACGAAAACTAAAATGATAGATTTGTGTTTGACACAGACTAAATTTTACTTCGTTTAAAAATTAGCTGGAGTAATAAATCAAAATTTGCGAGAATAATATTCGATTATTTCTCACGGATGCGGAAAATAAAAACACCAAAAAAAAAATTGATGTGGCCAGCACATTACCTTCTGTCAATCCTGTGTTTATTGTACAAATTCCATACATAAATTTTCTTGCAAAAGATCCTGTATTTCCAGTAAAATTATTTCCGAAGCAAATTGCACTTGACATTGACATATTCTTCTTCTTTTGCTTTTCCCATTCGTAAGGGGTTGCTTTTTTATTTTTCTTCTTCCACTCATTTCTGTTTTGCGTGTCGTCCTCATTCAGTTCCTTTTCTCGCAAGTCTTCCGCAATACAGTCCTTCCATCTTATCGTTGGTCTTCTTCTGTTTCTTCTACCTTCTACAACTAAGCTATTCAATCTTCTTCCAATATATTTTTCATCTTTCCTCATGACATGTTCAAACCAATGTAATCGTCTCTCTTGTATCTATCAAGAAACTTCTATCACTCGAGCCATTTTCCTTATCATTTAAATCCTTACCCTATCTTTCCATGTCTTCCCCAACATCTTCATCTCTACCATATTCATTTTCTTTTCATTGACACAGACATCTGTCAATATAAATAATTTGAATATATTAGCAGTTTCCATGGTTAGCAGAGCTGGCTAATTTATGAAATTTGATATCTTTATAATTCTTTAAATCTATCTATTGATTATGAAGCATAAAATACAATCCAGTCGTATAGAAAATAATATATTCTTTAAAATTTATTAACATTAAATGTCAATAAATGTTATTTAACTACTTATTTTCAAGAAAAACTGTTAACAGTTGCAAATCAGGGTACTTTCGGTTGACCAATTATAACCAAAATCACGTCTGCATATACGGATCTAAACTAGAGGAATACGAAAAAATTATTATTTTTGGAATCGTGGTATTGAAGTTATGCGATCCGAAACGATAGTCACATATACACACAGACGCGTGCACACACAAACACACACATACATAGACATCATCGTATAAATAGTAAATTCGTATCCTAGGAACTCCAAAACGTGCTTATACATTAGAAACTCACTATTCCATTTTTTCCCGAAACTCAAAACGTTCCTCGTTGGAAAGAGATTTCGATCCAACGAAGAAGTCATCGAGGCAGTATTGCTTATTTTAAGGACCTCAAAGAAAATCATTTTCGGGAGGGAATCGAAAAGTTAGAAAAATGTTGGACGAAGTATATTGACTTCAGAGGGGACTATGTAGAAAAATAAAATGTAGTCCGTATATATATATATATATATATATATATGATTTTCTTTAAGGTCCTTAAAATACGCATTTACTGCTTCGATGGCTTCTTCGTTGGATCGAAATCTCTTTCCAACGAGGAACGTTTTGAGTTTCGGAAAAATATGGAAGTCCGAGGGAGCCAAATCGAGCGAATACGGTGGATGGAGGACGATTTCAAACCTCGGTTTGGTCAATTTTTATTGAGCAATATACGACTTGAATGAGCTGACGCATTGTCATGGTGAAACAAGATCTTTTTCTTTGTCATTTCAGTGCGTCCACCTGGCGCACATTTTTCTCATGCCCAGCTCATTATGTAACATATGAACTAGACGTTCATAAGAGATCCCTATGGCTTCCTCAATCTCACGCACTTTCATTCGGCGATCTTCCAGAACTATATCATGAACTTTATCCACAATTTCCGGTGTGGTAGCCGATTTTGGGTGACCTGAATGTAGCTCGTCATAGCTGTGTGTTCGGCCACGCTTAAATTCTGAAACCGAGAAACTCACCGTGGAAAACGAAGGCGAAGCATTCCCAAGGACAGCATCCAACCTGGTCTTGATCTCCATTGCCATTGCAAATTAATTGAAAGCTGAAACGGTCTATCTCTAACGATTATTGACGCGTCAATACAGGTTTTTTCTATAAGCTTGCCCCTATTTGTAACTTTTTTATTTGAAGAGATATGAGTTTGGTTAAATGAGCAAAATTGTGCCATTTTGAATTACAAAATTGGTGATATCATCATAAATAAATTTATATCAGCGGTTCCCAAAATATGGAACCAACTTTTTCATTTTAAATAGGAGCATATCTTTTTATTTGCTTTCCGCTAGAGAATTTAATTCTGAATTCAACGACATAATCGTTTCATATCATCACAAAACAAATCTTTTGGGAAAAATATATGTTTCATATTAATTTGATAGTGAGCAGTGGCGGCTCGTGCACTAAAACTTTGGTGAGGAAAAGTATCCAGAAAAAAAAATGCGCCGCAGGTAAAATTTTTTTTTCATTCAAGGTCAAATGCCTTATAATTTAAAGTTACATTTTTCTCTCATGTACAAAAATAAATTGCCAGATCACAGAACATTTTAGGAAATTCTTTGACAAATAGTTTATCTTCATAAGACAGTTGATTAAATGGATTTTTGTTAATTAAAAAATTAACAATATCTTCAGAATTCCTTATATTTTCACTCAATTCTTTTAAAGTTGAAGTCGAAGCCATTATTTGTTTTTTGTTTTCAACTAAAATTCAAATTACAAAAACACTACGTGGGTAAACTATAAAAACAACGAAAAAAATTAAATATTCACTGCAATACGTATCAGTCGCAAACCAGAGCCTATTATAATAAAAATGCTAGGCAAGACAGGTTATGTTAGGTTAGGTTAGGTTATGTTTGTTTATTGTCGAATACAATTTGCAACTATTTAATCTTGCTTGCAAAAATATGCAGTAATGTCGTGAACCTACTTACAAAATTTATCAGTACGTGGCGTTGATTGTATTCATGTATGGTAACGGCCTCTATAGGGCCGCATGGAAGGTAAAGCGACTAGCTTTTATCCTTTACGCACTCATTGCATTTAGCATTTGAAGCAATGCCTCAAACAGCTCTTTGTCTAGCGCACGTATTTCTTACCGGTATTATTGCTTG
The DNA here is from genome assembly GCA_951394225.1 of Harpalus rufipes. Lineage (NCBI taxonomy): Eukaryota > Metazoa > Arthropoda > Insecta > Coleoptera > Carabidae > Harpalus > Harpalus rufipes. The sequence goes on along the minus strand of OX596284.1, from coordinate 18,785,647 downwards.
TATCAAAAACATAGGCGTTTATACTATTCATTTCGAGAAGCACTTTATAGGGTGTAAATTAGGTGAACTGCATTACATATTAGTTATGGTGGTGGCTTAAATTATCCTTTTGATATTTATAAAGACAAGCCTTAACGAAATCAGTTAAAATTTAATTTACATACTACTTTACATGCAGCTTTATTTCTTTTCCGGTGACGCACTGCCTCACCTGCCTACCCTGACAAGCCGCCACTGATAGTGAGCAAGCTTATTGAAACACCCTGTATATTTGACGAGCTGATTCCAGTTCATTTTGAAACAAAGTACATCTACTTTATAAATAAACAAAAAAGTCCTTAGAAACAGTTTTTTGGCTAAAAACACGAAATTGATTTTGTAAGCACAAAATAAGAAAATTATATCTTTATCCACTTGTGGCGTAAATAACTATTTTTCCATTTCAGAACCTACTCCTCCCCAAATTTTAGAATCCAATATGGAGAACAATATCGTTTCTATAAAATCAGGTACAAGTATAGATATATTTTGCAAATATGATGAAACAAGTCTGCCTAAATCTACCCGTCAGTGGTATAAGGTATTTAAAATAAATTTTGATTTGCGTCAACATATCTTTATTTTCATTCTTTTTTTTTAGGATGGAGATAAAATTTACCCTAATAATAGTGATAATTATTTTAAAGAAATTGCCCAAAAGAATGATTCTGGATTATATTCTTGTAATGTTACCAATAGAATAGGAACGGTGTCTAAATGGAGAAGAATAGAAGTAGAACAAAGTAAATTTTAAATTAATCAACTTATTTGTGGTAGAAATAGAAAATAATATTTAATGTTGTAGATGAACTCGAGTCAAATATGAACACTTTTCTTATAGTCATATTAGTACTGGCTGTCGCATTTGTGATGCTGATTGGTGTATTTATGTTCAGATTGCTACGAGAACGGGTAGGTACATTTTTTTTTTTAAATACCTATTTGCTCAAACAAATATATTATGTACAAGTGTCACGTTAAAACTATTGACAAAAAGACACAGGATTCACATTTTCTACTCCGTAAATTTTTAAATAAGTCAAAAGTCGGACATTGTCAAAACAAATGAGTATGGGCAAAATCTGAAATGTTAAAGCTGCAATTTGAGATAATGTTTAATATTTAAAATTACGTTTGCAGCTATTCCAAAAAAAATTAAAATCGGCTGGACTTGTTGACATAGCAGAAGGCCAAGTCCAAAATCTGAATCCAAATATTTTTGTCAGTGATCAAGCTGAATTACTGCCGTATGACAAAAAATGGGAAGTACCACGAGACAGAGTAAAAATCGGTTTGTACGAAAAGAATATTTTATTTTAATATAATTGAGGAGCTTCTGGCACATTACCTTCCGTCAAATCTATGTATTTTGTACAAACCCCATATTAAAAATTCTTTTAAAAAGATTATATATCCAATAAAATTGTATGACGAATATATACTATTTTCTACAAATTCCATACCTGAAAAGATCCTATATATCCAATAACATTATAAACGAACATATATACTATGCAGCAGTTTCCATGGTTTATAACAAAGCTGGCTAATTTATGAAAGGTTATCTCTTTATAATTCTTTAACTCTATATCTATTCAATATGAAGGAAAATGTGTAATCAAGCCGTATAATAAAATATCTTTCATATGTCAAAATATGATATTTAATTACGTTTTTTCAAGAAAAACTGTTAAGAACTTTAAATAAGGCTACTTCCGGTTGACCAATTATAACCAAAATCTAATCAGTTCTTTATATGGATGTAAAGAAGAGAAATAAGAAAAAATATTATTATAACACACACACACACAGAGATATCATCGTAACACTAGTAAAATCGTATTCTAGGGACCCTAAAACTTATTCATTAAAAACTTACTACCGAATTATTTAACCAGACAATACCTTATTCCTTACCTAAAGGTGACGGAAGGTAAAAATGGACTAAGGTGGTTTTTGCTAACAACTCTGATATTTAACAGGGAACAAACTTGGGTCTGGAGAATTCGGTGTTGTTATGAAAGGTGAAGTATTTGGAGTATTCGCTGGCGAAACAATAAAAACAGTGGCAATAAAAATGTTATATAAAAATGCCGACTATCCAAGCATTAAAGCGCTTGTCAATGAATTAAAAATTATGACTTACATTGGAAAACATTTAAACGTTGTCAATCTTCTTGGAGCTTGCACAAAGAATATTAGAAAAAGTATGAATTACTTTCTATAGTATAAATTTATTTTTTAATTACTTTTTGTGTAGGGGAAATTTTGATTATAACTGAACACTGCTTGTATGGAAACTTAAGAAACTTTTTATTAACCCACCGGGAAAATTTTATAAACCAAATCGACCCTGAAACTGGATTGGTAGATATCGATAATATTGATCCTATGTTATACCAAAAAGTCATACCAAGGTATATTACTAGCCACATAAGAATGGCATTGCGTAATAAAATGTGTATGATTCTTGACGACATACGTAATTGAAGTACATACGAGTATGTAGCTTCTTTCTCAAAGATTTTACATAATCTGTTTATTATAAGTCGACATATGTCTTAAATCTGTTCAGGAATTCATTTATCAATAATGTCAAAAAAAAAACTATCGAAAAGGGCTTGTCTGCATGTGCGATTTTTATGCAGAAAAATACAGTTTTCGAGATGTCAGCACAAATTATAAAGCGATTTAAATAAAATAAATATTTCATCACGGCATATTACCCATTTCTGGGTGTGCCAATCTGCTTCGTACACAGATATTGGTAATGATGGAATATTTGTACCGTGTGGGCGCTTACCAGGCGTCACCTCACGGGCACTCAAGCGATTTGAACTACCTATAAACGAAATATTGTTGCGCAATGCCATTTTTACTTGGAGAATACTACCAATATATTATACAGGGTGTCTATTTTTTGTTATGTAGGAAATACAATGGTAATTTTTTTATTTGGTGATAGATTTTTACGTTTTGCTGATATGAAAAATATATAGGTATCACACTTATAACAAAAATATTGATACCCGGTATATTTTTTTTGTAACACTGCTGAATTTATTGTTAATAATATTAATATTTTTATAGCGAAGATGAATTATCAAAAAGTATGAATCCATACGCCAATATAGATAATAAAAACGGTAGGTAACTAATTCATAATTGAAGAAATTAAAAACAAGTAAGGCGGAGGATTTTTCAAAAAATACGTAAAGTAAACTTTGAATCTTGCGAAGACTCATAGGGCAATTCAGAACTAAACTTCGTCGTATAGAAAAAAAATATAGGCCACTAGCTGACTAGCTCTATATTAAATATGAATATTAAACCTTAACAGTGCTAATTATTGTAGTAATAAGTCCATTCGAAAACAACTTTTGTGACCCATGTTATTTATTATTTTTACAGATAAAGTAAGAAAAATGTCTAAAGCTGACTATAGACAATTAAAAAAAATTAAAAAGGAGTATGAGAAAGATGAAAAAATAATTAATATATCAACACATGATCTTTTGTGCTGGTCTTTCCAAATTGCTCGCGGAATGGACTACCTATCTTCCAGAAGAGTATTACCTACTAACTTATCAAAATATATTTTTATTATATCCATTTAAATTTTAGATTCTTCATGGCGATTTAGCGGCAAGAAACGTGTTACTTTCCGACAGCAACGTCGTCAAAATTTGCGATTTTGGCTTAGCGAAAAACATGTATAAATACAAGAACTACACGAAAAAATCTAAGGTAGACACTTATCATTTTTCCTTTCCATATAATATTTAATATTTTTCCAGACACCTCTTCCAGTAAAATGGATGGCAATAGAATCTCTTTGCGATAGAATATTTTCGGTTGAGTCTGATGTTTGGTCTTACGGAATAGTTTTATGGGAACTTTTTTCCCTGGCTAGAACACCGTATCCTGATATGGAATCAGATAGGCATTTTATTAAAGAACTGGAAGAAGGAATGAGGATGGAAAAACCGCCTTATGCTACGAGTGATATGTAAGGATTAAATATTCAGTCACACTCGGATGCGATAACTGCCACATTGGAGCCACATTAAATGATCCATTTTTTTTTAGTTATTTTATTATGTCCGAATGTTGGAACGAAAAACCATCCATGCGTCCGACCTTTCCCCAAATGGTTGATTTTCTCGGCATTATGATACACGAAAATGTTCGCAAAGTAAGCTACCAGTCTTATTATTTTCAACCATAAATGGGGTCATACCTTAAAGTATAATTGTTAAGATGAATATCATCACCAATTAAAATTAAGAAATAAATCAATAGAAACATTTTTTTTTTGTTGTAGCATTACATCGAAATGAATAAGCCGTATGAAAATTTGAACATAACTGAAGGTGCTCCGAATTACTTGGAAATAATAGCCGACGAAGAAGATACGGCAAAGAATAAAAATGAAGAAGTTAATGATGAGAACAAGGAACAATATGAAGAATGTATAGGAGGGGACGAGATTTCTACAGAATCTCAGATTCGTAAACGAATCAAATCTAATGAAACAAATGCATAATATAAACTTATTATATGTGAAATATTCTTATGTATCAGACTCTTTTATGTTATTGTATCTATTTTCTACATAAATAAACATTTATAATTAACATTAATAGCTTAGACGTAGAATGTCAAGTTTCACAATAAGATACCTGGTTTTTTTAAAACTAACAGTTTCTTCATTCATTGTCAATAGTTCAAAATGTCGATAATGGTTGTTCTTGCAGTAAGGCGCAGAATTAATTATTCAAATAAAATAGGGACAAATATTTAAGAACCTTAAGAAAAAGTAATATGAATCGGTACTCACTATTTAGAAGCATGCATGTCCCTTTCTTGAAGCACTGAAAGCACCTGCAGATGAAGATGTATCCTGGAACGACCCACTTTGAATCTGAAATTCCAGAAGAGTAAACATTAGTAAATAATAACAATCTACAAAATACATATAAATAAATTGAGGAGCTTTTAGCAAAAACAAGCTTAGTTCATTTTTATCTTCCGTCACCTATAGGTAAGGAAGGTTATGGTATTTGGTCAAATAATTTGACTTTTACAATGATGTCTGTGTGTGTGTGTGTGTGTGCATATGCGTGCGCGTAGCGGTGTGTCCGCATGTGTGTGTGCAGATCGCATAACTCCAATACCATAATTCCAAAAATTATAAATTATAAATTCCTCAAGTTTAAATCCACAAGAAGTGGTGAAAAACGCAGTTAAATATCATGTTTTGACAGTTTATATTATTATAAATATTAAAGAATATTGCATTCTCTTTACGGTTTGATTGCATTTTATACTTCATATTCAATGGATATAGAGTTAAAAAATTATAAAGAAATTAAATTTCCTAAATCAGCCAGCTATGCTATAGCCATGGAAACAATCACTATATTAAGATAATTCTGATTGACAGTTGTCAATGTGAAGTGTAAGCACGTTTGTGTTATAATTTTACCGAAAATATAGAATATTTACAAGAAACTGTCTATATGGAATTTGTACTAGTTTCAAAGAACTAAGGAAAGGTAATACATATACTGGAAATATAGAATCTTTTGCAAGAAACTTTCTGTATGGAATTTGTACAAAATACATGGAACTGAAGAAAGGTAACGTCTTGCCACATCAGATTTTTACCTCCCGCTACCCTTGGTAAGGGAGGTATAGGGATCGTGCTAAAAATCGCATATCGAGATTTTGGTAAATAACCACGTTTTAATGTCTCTACAATCCGATTTTAACATTTTCACGATGTTTGTGGTTGTGCTTGTGTGCATGTGTGTGAGTGTGGGCGCTCTAACTCAAATACTGTCATTCAGAAAATTTTGAAACCCTGTATTTCTAACTTATTCTAATATGGAAAGAAGCCATTAGATTTTGGTGTCAATCGTATATCCAGAAATGACACTTTACTTGAAGCACAAAATTGTTTTTCTTCAAAAAATACATTTAAATGTAATTTTTTTCGTAATTTGTTATTATAAAAATTAAAGATTATTCCATTTTCTACAGGTTTGCATGAATACTTTTTTTATATATTTTATGGAAAATTTGTAAAGTAATATAAAAATTAAATCTCGGAGCTTATGCTTTAAACACAACTCTATGGTTACACAGTTCAGCTCAAATGTTTGTAACTGACAGATAAATGTCACTGTCAAAATAATAATCATTTCAAATTAATAATAGTAACGTTTTAAAAGGAAAATTTTAAATAAAACAATAGTTTTATGGAAAGGAACTTAATATACATAATTTCTAGCATTAGTAAATATGCAGATATTATGTATTTAAATAAAGAAACAAATAAATATATTATTACGGCATATTATCCATTGCTGGGTGTTCTAATCTGATTTGTACACACATTTCAGTAATGATGATGACATATTTGTATTGTGCGGGCCTTTGCCACAAGGGTTAATTTTTTGTCATAAAATTCGAATTATTTGGCGTTGATCAGGATCGAATCGGATTCCCCAGATTCGCGACAAGACATCAGGCACGCGGCAATGAAACCCCATAGGTAAATGTCGGGAGGTATTGTGTTGGTCACATCAGATTTTTTAAATCGCGTTTGTACTAAAATTCATCCTGTTCTTCCAGAAAAAAATAATATTGTAATAATTTCTTTTTGCCACATAAGTAATAAAATATGTTCATACGGCGACGTATGTCGTAACTCTATTCAGGAAACAATTTGGATTTGTCAACATAGTTCTACACATTAGCGTGAATTTTATCATTTTTGTGTCTCGTGTTATTTTACATGAGTTTTCAAAAGAAAATTATCGAAAAGGGCTAAAATAAAATTTCAAATTACCTAATAATAGTAACGTTTTAAAAAGAAAATTGTAAATAGAACAAAAGTTATATGGAAAAAACTTAATATACATAATTTCAAATTAATTATGGTAATGTTTTAAAACGAAAATTGTAAATAGAACAATAGATATATAGAAAGGAACTCATTATACATAATTTCTAGCATTAGTAAATATGCAGGTATATATTTAAATAAAATATATCTATGCTTCCTTACTTTTATAGTTTTTTATAACCTAATTTACCTTAGAAGAATCATGTTAAATATTAGAAAATCATTTAGTGGATGTTAAAAACCAGAAAAATAAAAATTGATGAACAATTACATAATAATTAGATATTTTTATAGTACGTTTTTATAGAAAAGTTCAAATGTAATATGAACTCTTATATTTACGATATTTGGAGTATAGTTGTTTTTGCCGTAACAATAAAAGATGTATTTATTTAACACATTAAATAGGAAGAAATGTTTCAAGAGCTTGCCATTCGATTTGTAAACAATGTATGTATTTTTAAATACTACTACGTTGGTTCGCGTATTACTTTATAAAATAAATAAATCTATCATCACGGCTTATTACCAATTTGTGGGTGTACCAATATGCTGCTATTTACAAATTTGTAAGTTAACATTCGTCATTTAATTTCAAATGACACACGGAAAAAAATCATTCGTACAATTGACAATGAATTTATTGTATTTTCATTATAATAATATTAATGACAATGGTTGGTAGGATGAACAAGTGATTAAGGGTGATTAGCGAAGAGTTGATTAGCAGTGTTTTAACTCTGTCATGAAATGATTTTTCGGGATTTTGTCGTATACTTTCAAAAACATGTACTGTGTCCACAGATAGACAAACGGCTTGTTTTAAGTCTACCTCAGTACGTTGAAATTGTTTACTTAAAGGTAAACATATACCAAATAGTTTTGAAAGAACTATTAAAGAAATAAGATATTCACCCTGCATTTTTGCAAACGGAGAAGTATCACGATCAGTCCATCCAGAAATAGTATTCAAGGCATCCACAACAGGTTCGAGTAATTCTAAAACATCATTAACGGAATGATATCTTTCAATCCATCTGGTAGCACAACCTCTTTTCATTGTTTTTTACACCTGTGTCAATTTCCATATTTTGAATGCATTCTTGCAATACTCCTTTTCTTTTTGGAAAAATAAAAAAGTCGTGGACTTTACCTATAACTCCTAGACAATTTCTTATTGCGTGAATCTCACACGATTTTGAAACAAGCAAATTTAAGCAGTGAGCTGAACAGCGCACATATTCGGCTAATGGATACGATGTTTTTCTAATTGCTTGAACTCCATTCAGTCTACCAGCCATGGCGGCGGCGCCATCATACCCTTGTCCCCGCAGGTAACATGTCTCAATACCGATGTTTTTAAGCATTTGAATGATAAGTTTGGCTAAACCCTCACCGGAGAGTTCAGCAGTTGAGACGAATTGTAAAAAATCTTCGTTCAATTTAAATGTCTCCATATTAACATACCGTGCACAAAGTGACACTTGTTCCACTCCACTTATATCTGCAGTTTCATCCGCAAGGATAGTGAAACATTTGGAATTATTAACCCTTTCAACAATTTTACGTAGAAGAATCTCATTGCAAGAATCTATAATTTCGCTTTGTCTAACTGAGCTAATATATTTATTTCGCTCAGCCGGTTCTTTCAGAACATTTTTTAAATGAACGTCTCCCCGAGCTCTGTATCTGAGAATGGTTCTAAAGTTTCCTTCTGGTTCTTTATCTACAATCATCCTTGCATCTCTATGTCCTCGAAGGGCCAAATCCTGTCTACCACATACAATTACTGCCTCTATTATGGGTTTTAAGTTCTTTCTGTTTTCTATATTTTTTTATTTTCTAGCCAAATCTACTTGGTTTATAACAGAATGTAACATTTTTTTACGGCCATAAAGTGGTCAGCATCAGCAACGCACTTTAGATGATATTGCAGATTTGAATGTTTATTAAAATTTTCAATGGCATGTTTCCAATTTGAATTTTTTTTTACAAGTTTTCCTAGTTGTTGTGAATTACAGAAAGCACGATTTTCTCTTGCTGAATACGCTAACCAAGGCCAACGGGACAGCCATGTATGTTGAAATTTTAATTTGTACCTCTCGCTAAGAAAGGTATTGGATTCATGCTAAAAATCTCATATCCAGATTTCAATGAATAAGAACGTTTTAAGGTCCCTATAATCCGATTTTAACATTTTTACAATGATGTCTGTGTGTGTGTGTCAGTGGCGGATCCAAGGGGGGGGGGCGATCGCCCCCCCCCCTGAGAGATTTTTTTTCTTCAAAATTTTAATATGTCTTCCTTGTAAAATTACAGATCAATAAATAAAGAATTATTATTTTGTTTTGTTGTAAATATAAAAACTCAACATGAACCAAGAAAAAGTTTATAGATATTTAAATAAACAGCATTTATTCTTACTACCAACGTTTCGGTGCACCCTTGCACCTTTTTCACGGTCTACAACAATTATACAACAAGAATGTAATACATACAAAATAACATGGACATTATCACACTTACAGTAAGTTCTTACAAATTGTTACAATTCATGTACACAAAATACATTCGTACAAAACATCCATTTAATCTATTAAAAATCGTACCAAAAAAATCAAAGAGTATACACACACCCATTTGCTCTAAAAACCGACAACCGAATAATACTGAAAATAGCCGGAAATATCCTGTGTAAGGATTCTGGTGACTTCATTGAAACGGACTTCTATTGGTCGTCTGTACACCTATAATAATGTAGCAAGTTGTAGGAATTTAAATAAAATGTAAATAAATTAATGAAACTCAGTTTGGCCTAAAATTTGTCTTTTCCTTTTTGAACTTTTCCAATACACCAAAATATACGCTGTTAAGTTCTTGCATTGATGTTATTGCAATCATTGTACACCCTGAAGAAGGTGCAATGGTGCACCGAAACGTTGTTATAGTAAGAATAAATGCTGTTTGACTGAACTTTCGAGTAATTGTTAAAACCTAATCCACATTACAGTCGAGAAATTTACCCACAATATTTAAATAAAATTCAGTTTTGGCGCCATAACAGGTGTCATACTGTTGAATTTCTGTTACGAAATTTTAAAACGTATTGTCATTCACATGGCGTGAAGTTAGTTGCATGTGGACATTAAGCCCATATTTTTCGGTCATTTTAATGCCTTACAGGGATGACTTCCACTAACTAAAAAAAAAGTAGTTCGACCCCCCCTGAGAGATTTTCTGGATCCGCCACTGGTGTGTGTGTGGATGTATGTGTGTATATGTGTGTATGTATGTATGTGGGATGTTGGAAGGACGATTACTCAAAAACTATAAGACTTAATATTTGTTTAACTACGTATTTCCCAATCGGAAATTCATGGGAAGATCTGAAAAGGTTTTGGTAACAAACAACCGGAAGTAACAGATTCTTGAAAAAAAATCTTCTATATACTATTTTTTGAAATTTTTTCTTGGAAATATTAAAGAAAATTAAATTCTCAATCTGACACATTTAATTTTTTTATTATATCTCTTATAGGTTTGGAGATACACAATATAATAATATAGAATAATCTGTTGTAAAAAAATCTCGTTGCCTAAAAAACAGTTTATAATTGACAGGTAAATGCAAAATGTCAGTATCAAAAATCTTTTTTTTCTGGGAGGTACGAGTACATTTAATATATATTATTGTATTATTAATTAAATATGTATTTAAATTATAGGTATGTTAATATTACATATATCCTTAAAAAATACCGCTAATATTGTCAATGAAATTGAAGAATTTTGAACATATTAGAAGAGTGGATCAAAATTCCTCATAGAACGAAAGAAGAGATACAATTTCAATTATTTGTGTGTAAAAGAAATGTTAAGTTCGTTACTTATAATACGCGAACAGTAATGTGACTTTGTTGGCCTTGGCACGCAGATATGAGGATCCGTGTCACAATGACGGCTAGTAGTTATTTACATATATTTCACAACTGTCATAATTTTTCATTCAAAATTTCAAAATATTCTGATGTTTATTTGTCACCAATAGTATGGAATATACTTGTCGAGGAAAATAATCTACATGGATTTGAAAAATCATGATGTTTTAAATGAAAAATTATGATACTTGACACCTATGTATATTATTACTAGATGTCATTCTAACACGGGCCTCCATATCTGCTTGCCAAGGCCAACAAAGTCAAATGACTGCTCGCATCCTATGAAGCATAAAATGAAAATGGCGAGGGGTATTGAGCTGGCCACAACAGATTTTTTTGATTTGTTATCGGCTGTACTACTTGTAGGAAATTTTAATTATTTTTTTCTGGGATCCAAGTTTTGTTTAAAATATTATTTATATCCGATTCATTCAAAATTTTGTTCACATAATTACTTATGTCGTATTCGCTAATATCAATAATTTTCCTTACGGCGTCGTCAACATATTTATTACTATCGCTACTAGATTCAGATCCATTATTGTTTGGTGTTGCTTTATCCTCCAAATGTGTCTCATTTGATAATTTCTGTTTTTTGTCATTTGTTGTAAAATAAGTTGAAATATTTGTTTGTCTCTTCATTTTATGTTTTTATTTTCAACTTAATTATTTTTTTGACAATGAACTATGTACTGTTAAACTAATAGCCGCCCGTCGCGTCGGACGTCGATTGAGCAACTGAGCTAATCGTATCGTAATCAGGGAATAACACGATGATAATGATTTAACAATTTTGTTTTCCAGTTTGGTCTTAAATTTTTGGTTATTCCAATAACAAATGTAACATGTATTTATTTTTATTTAGATGACAAAAATATCAAATTAATTGCGATATATTAAATATTTGTAAACTTTATATTTCTTATGTATATCTTCGTTGTAGAAGAGAATTATTTTTGAATAAAATATAGTTGATACAACTCATTTTTTTTATATTCTGCTTATCTTACCTTATATTTTTTTATTATGCCACTAGTATGTAATACAAAAGCACTTTCAATTTCTACTTAATATTTAACGTAATTTTAACAATATAGCTATAACGTTAAAATTATTATCAATATTAACAACAAATTTGTAACGATCTTACAACAATAAATATTATTAAAGTAATTATTAAAGTAGATAATTTATGTATATACATATTGTTGTAGTTGTTATAATTTTTGTTAATTTTAATCATTTATATATTAAATTCTATCAGTGTCATTATAGTACATAAGACAATACATTGTAGTTAACCTTAAGTACAACAATTTTTTGTAAAATCAACATCTACTTGCTGTCATATAATAATTACCTATTCCTGTTGTTCAGAAAATCACAATTGTGGTAATAAGTACAGTAATTTTTCTTTTCGTGCAGATAAATAACTATTTAAAATGATAGTGCGCATTTCGTTTTTCATGGCTATGTATCTATCTATTTGCTATCTCGAGAACTTTATGAGCTACGAGGTCGGTTAAATGAGCAAACAATTTCTATTTTACAAGACTATTGTAACGTCGCCGCCACCGCCGCTCCGTAGCCGTCGCCGCCGCCCCTGTGTCGCGCCCGAATGTCCGCGCGTAACAGACCTGTTCGGACTTGTCGCGATGACTTGATCTATTGTGCATACTGTTTATCTCGCGAGTATTCTAGTCGTTTCTAGAACAAAAGTCGCCGGGTATATAAGCACATTGGAGAGGCCAACGGGATAGTCTGACATAAATACGCGTCGTGAATAGTTGGGGAGAAAAACAAACAGTATTTCATAATATTCTTAGTGTTTATAATTATTTAATCATAGTATTAGTTATTTTTATTGTCTTTTTAATATTTAATCTTAATTATTTATCGTTTAAAAAACGTATTATTTTAATTATTAATATTTGTTTGAGTTTTACACTTCACCCATATAAATAAAACGTTACAATTGGTGTCAGAAGTCGGATTGTTAATAACTGTGAAGTGTAAATAAAAATAAATAAAATGGCGACCAAACAAATAAAACTAAGTGAATTAAAAGTAAGTGATCTCAAGAGAGAACTGGAAGAACGGGATTTAAAAACAAAATGAAAGAAGTCAGTGCTTCAAGAAAGACTGCAGCGAGCATTAATCGATTCTGGTGAAAATCCTGAAGATTACTTATTTGACCTATCCGAATTTGGTAAATTAGAACAAAAATTAGAGGATAATTCTAGAATTTTAGGAGAAAAATTAGAACAAAATTCTAGAATAGAACTCTGGAGCATACATTAGAACAAAAATTAGAGGAAAGTTCTAGAAAATCTGAAGAAAGTTCTAGAACATTAGAACAAAAATTAATAGAAAGTTCTACAAAGGCAGAAGAAAATTCTAGAACATTAGAACAAAAATTAGAGGAAAATTCTAGAAGTTTAGAAAATAAATTAGAAGAAAATTCCAGAACATTAAAAGACGAATTGACAGAAACTTTAGAACAAAATTTGGAGGAGAGTTCTAGAAAATCAGACGAAAATTCCAAAATATTCAAAGAAAAATTAATGGAGCATTCTAGAAATTTAGAAAAAAATTAATGGAAAATACTGAAGAAGGTGTGGAGAATTTAAAGGATGAGTATGACAAGAAGATCGAAGAATTACGAGAAAAAATTACTAAAATTACATCGTCATCAATGATGTCAAATTCCGATGTAGTAAGGGCAGGACTACTAGAAGAAAGGAAAGTAGTAAAACCTGATACTACTTCAAAAATTCACATAAAGACACCGGAGTTTAATGGAAAATCTTCGTGGCCGAATTATTTAAAACAATTTGAAGCGGCTGCAAAGCAAATAACTGGACGTCCCCGGAGAAGGCTACAGCGTTGACTGTCTCGTTGCGTGTAGAAGCTATCGACATCCTACAAACGCTGAAGGAAGAAGAACAGGAAGACTACGACCAACTAGTCAAGCGGTTGGATATGCGATATGGCAATGCGCATCTGGAGCAGGTATACCAGACGCAGCTGAGGAACCGATATCAGAGTTCAAATGAAAGCCTGCAAGAATTTGAAGCCGACGTAGCCCGTTTAGTTCGTTTCGCACATCCTACAGCTCCTGGTAGCGTCTTGGTGTGCTTAGCCACTCAATCATTCATCTATGGAGTTCGAGACAGCGAAACTCAGCAAGCATTGCGATTGGCCCGTCCAAAAACTTTAATTGACGCACTCTCATATGTATTGGAACATGAAGCTGCTGGCATGCTTCACGTAACCAATCGCGAGTGCGAAATATTGATGCTGAGAGCAATGAAAACACAGAAGATTTAGATGAGAGTTACGGCGAATTGAAAATGAAATGTTTGCTGGAAGAAAGAAACTCCGCTGTTGGAACTGTGGTGAACTGGGTCTTCCGCAAACACTTTGCAGAAAAATGCAAAAGAAGACGGAATCGACAAAGGAAGAAAAGGAGTCGGAAAACTAAATCGGGTTAATGCGAAGAGGCAACTGTCGACCCATAATCTAGTAGCTCCATAATCCATCAGTTATGTCGCATCTCTTCATCATAAAGCCAATAACATCTATGTGGATGCCTTTATTAACGGAAGGCCACTGAAAATGCTACTGGATACCGGTACGACAAAAACTATAATTAGACCCGATTTGATAAGGAAAACTGGCAAGACGCATCTTCAACCAACTAAGTGGCGATTACGTACAGCAACGGGAGAACAAGCTACCGCATTAGGAGAAGTAGATGTCACCATCACTATTGGAAAAACCTCATTTAAACATCGTGCGCTGGTAGCTGAAGTTGAAGATGAATTAATACTCGGAATGGATGCAATGACAAAGCATGATTTTAAACTTGACCTGAAGAAGGGAGTGATGATGGTCAATGAAGAAGAACTCGTATTAAATCCACGAGATGACAAGGCTGTGCGCATACTAATGGCCGAAGACGTTACCCTCCCAGAACGAAGTGAAACTATCCTGGAGGCACATTTACATGGTAGTTTCTGTGAGGGAAGTATCGTTATGCTGGAACCCAAGAATGATGATGCCAAAACTGGCACTGGAGTTGTTGTCAGAAAATCACTGATCAAAGCCAGCCAGGTAATTCCAGTTCGGATAATGAACAAAAATTATTATCCGGTTGTTCTTAAAAGAGGAACAATTGTAGGAGAGTGCTTGGCAGTATCGTCAATTATTCGAACTGTAAAGGCAAAAGGGAACACATCTCAAGATGTTCCGGACACTTTAATTAACCAAATATCAACATCCTTTCAAGAATTGACCGCCGACCAGAGAACAAAGGCAAAGAATCTATTTAAAAAAATTTAAGATGTGTTCCAATTTGACAAGAAAACCAAAGGGAGAATTAATATAGTTCATCATAAAATAGACACCGGAGACGCAAGACCCATCTGCCAACCAGCAAGAAGACTACCACTGGCGAAGCGTGAGGAAGCGGAAAGAATAATCGAGGACATGAAGATGGAAGGTATGATTGAACCTTCAAGCAGTCCATGGGCTTCAGCAGTGGTGTTAGTGAAGAAGAAGGATGGCTCTACACGATTTTGCGTCGATTATCGTCAACTTAACAACGTGACGAAGAAGGATAGCTACCCGCTACCTCGAATAGACGACACATTAGACACTTTGGCTGGCTCAAAGATTTTCTCCACTTTGGACCTAAAGAGCGGCTACTGGCAAGTTTGGATCCAAAAGACAAGGAGAAGACAGCCTTCACCATTGGTACAGGACTCTGGCAGTTTACCGTAATGTCGTTTGGGCTCTGCAATGCTCCTGCAACGTTTGAACGACTCATGGAAACAGTATTGTCTGGGCTATCTTGGAAAACCTGTTTAGTGTACCTCGACGATATTATTGTGATAGGTAAGACATTCGAGGACCACATGAAGAATTTGGAAGAGGTTTTCCAGAGATTGAGGAAGGCTAACCCGAAACTTAGCCCGAAGAAGTGTCACCTGTTTCAAAGAGAAGTTCATTACCTTGGACACGTGGTTTCCAGTAAGGGTATTGCAGTTGACCAGGAAAAGATAAAGGCTGTGAGAGACTGGCCAGCACCTAACGACAAACACGAACTTAGAAGTTTTCTTGGTTTGTGTACCTATTATCGACGATATGTATCTGGATTTGCCAACATAGACAAGCAACTGACCAGGCTTACTGAAGAAGGAAGAAGAGTTATCTGGGAAATGGACTGTAAAGTTGCATTTAAAGAACTAAAACATGCTTTGACAAGCCACCCATCTTGAGTTATCCTTTACCTGAAGGAGAGTTCATATTAGACACAGATGCCAGCAACGTCGGAATTGGTGGCGTACTTTCCCAGATACAAGACGGGTATGAGAAAGTTTTTGCCTACTTTTGTAAGACCTTGTCAAAACCAGAAAGGAATTACTGTGTGACCAGAAAAGAACTCTTGGCAGTCGTAAACTCCTGGAACATTTCTACAAATATTTATACGGAAGAATTTTGATTAGAACTGACCATGCTGCATTAAAATGGCTGCTCCTGAAGGTCAGGTGGCTAGATGGATTGGAAGACTACAGAAATACGATTTCAAAATCTATCATAGGACGGGTACCAGCTATCGTAATGCCGACGCATTGTCCAGAAGGCCATGCCAAGATGAATGCAAACATTGTAGTCGACTTGAAGAGAAACATTACACCGCCACCAGGACAACAGTAGTCGGTGATAATTGGCAGCCCGATGGACTACGCGAAGACCAAGAAAATGCCCCGAATTTGAAAATTATACTGGAATGGAAAGCAGAGGATAGCAAACCAGGCTGAGAAGACGTTGCACCACACTCACAGAGTGCAAAATCGTACTGGGCGCAATGGGACTCCATGGTAATTGAGGATGGCCTGTTAAAGCATGTGGTAGAGAATGCTGATGGAACTGAGAAGAAAACTCAGTTGGTCATTCCTAAGAGTAGAATACCAGACGTGTTGAAAGAGATCCATGACGGATCTGGAGGTGGCTATTTTGGAGTCAATAAAACATTAGAAAGATTGCGCCAGCGATTTTACTGGGCTAACTGCAAGGAAGACGTTAAAGACTGATGCAAGAAATGTATGGTTTGCGCTGGAAGCAACGGTCCGCATAAACGGCGAAAAGCTCCAATGCGTCAATACAACGTGGGCAGTCCATTTGAGCGCATTGCGATTGACGTGGCCGGGCCATTTCCAGGAGGCGAAGACGGAAATAAGTATATCGTGGTTGTTATGGACTACTTCACCAAGTGGGTTGAAGCCTATCCATAACCCAACCAAGAAGCCACCACGGTCGCTGAAACTTTAGTTAAAGAATGTATATTTTTTGTCTTGTACATGTACCACACTATCCTCGCGTGGACTTGTTCTGTATGGATAGTTTTATCTTAAATAAATAAATAAATAAATAAATAAATAAATAAATAAATATGCCGATTCGGGGTTCCACGTGAACTTCACTCCGAC